>JAVTVY010053227.1:0-25313 GCA_036873755.1 Hanleya hanleyi | reverse complement strand
GGGATGTCCACGTCATCTGACGTCATCAGTTCGAGTAGTGGCCAAAGTGGGCATTTTGATGGTGTGAAGGAACGTGTTTGGGTACAAGAGATGGACCATCAATGGTCCAAATGGACCGTGTGGGGTGTCATCTTGTAGTTTTCTGCATGAAGACGACGGAGGGTATGTTTTTTTTGGAAGTCGCATTGTGCAACTCATGCGCAGTTGGACAGTATTAACGAAAGATATCATTTTGGTCGTAGGCAGTGACGTTTTTGGGCAATCAAGGGACCCATGTTTGGTCCAAATGGACCGGTTGGGGTATCATAGTGAAGTTTTCGTGGGGTACAGTCGGACTGGCATGTTTTTTTTATTGGAAGTTGCGCCAACCTGCGCATGCGCAGTTGGGATGTAGTAAGTAAAGTGTTCATTCTTGAGGTGTGGAGGTGTATATTTGAGATATTGAGGTTCTATATCTCATCCAAAGATGGAGTGTAGGGTGTCATCTTGAAGCTCTCGTGGTGTAGACCACGACTTCCGTGTCATCTGTGACCTCATTGGTGACGTCATCAGTATGAGTGGTAGCGAAAGCGACCATTTTGGGGGTGCGTAGGGGTGTGTTTGAGAGACTGAGGAACAATTCCTGGTCCGAATGGGACGTGTGGGGTATCATATAGAAGCATTCATGTGGTCGTGTGGGGTTTCGTTGTGAAGGGTTTGTGGGTTAGCGTCGGATTGGACTGGTGTGTAGCCTAGTATCATCATTCTGTGCATGCACAGTCTGGCACAGACCAAGTCAGCATTTGAGAAACTACAGAGCTCGGAACTGTGGGATGGATCGGTTGAGAGTTCGGAGCTCTCGGAGCTCTTGGAGCTCGAAGCTCTTGGAGTGGAAGCTTGAAGCTCGGAGCTCGGAAGGGAAATCGCACACATTCGCACGCACCTGTGGTACACCCTGTACCATATAGCCCATAGGACATAGGGTACACCGGGGTGTGGACGTCACTTCCGAGCTCCGAGATCCAAGGGCTTCAAGCTGCGACTCCAAGAGCTCCGAGGTCTCAACCGATCTATCCCACAGGTCCGAGCTCTGTAGTTTCTCAAATGGCGGCTTCTGATTGGACAAGACCTCTATAGTACTGCCGGACTGTGCATGCACAGAACGATGATACTACGCTATACACCAGTCCAGTCCGGCGCTACCCCACGAACCCTTCACTACGAGACCCTACACGACCCATCCGGATCACGGATGGTCCACCTCGAGGCTAAACTTCCATTCAAGTGCCCTTTTCTACTATTTCCTGTCTGAGCATGCACGCCGTATCCCCTACTTCCACGGCACACCAGACCAGTCGGACGCTATCCCACTAATGCTTCAATATGATACTCCACACGTCCCATTTGGACCAAAAATTGTTCGTCAGTCTCTGTCATGGACGGTTTCGCTACCACTCGTACTGATGACGTCACCAATGACGTCACAGATGACGTAGACATCCCTCAAGTCCTGGTCTACACACCGATGGCTTTACTTTGACACCTCACACGACGTATTTTGACAAGAATGGTTCCTCAATCGCTCGAAAACACTCCCAAGCATCCCCAAAATGCCCACTTTCGCTACTACTCCTATTGTTGTATGTATGGATGAGTGATTGAGGCGTTAGTAAGTAGGCGAATGCGGTATGAGTGAGGCGCGAGTGAGGAAGAGAGAGGGCGAGTGAGTGTGAATGAGTACGTTGGGGGAGTCATGGAGTGAGTGGGTACTCTGACATCCATCTGCCCTGTCATTCGTCATCAGTGCAGGATAATCCCTGTTCCCCCTCCAGGGGTTAAATCACTAATACGAGCCACTGATAGTGATATTCCGTTATTTCATATGGGGGTAAAGTGATTTAAACATATAATTTCAAATTTGTCCTAATCTCTTATTCGCACTATGGTGGGCCCCACTTTCCCGTCCAGGTTGTACCAATTTTCCGATCAATGTTTATATCTCACCAAGTTATTTCACCAAGGCCTTTGTCTAGGATCTCCCAAAACCCTCTGGCAAGTCCTTTGGGAACATGCCCAATAGGTAGTCCGGCAACTTCTCTCAATTTCAGCCATGGTCTTTGTCTGTCAAAGGCCTCTTCCTTTCTCTCTGGCAGAATTTTTTCCGTTATGAAAACCATGCATGAGTGTTCATCAAAAGTATTCCCATATTCTTTGAATACATTTAAGGGAATGTCCATAGGTGGCGCTAATTGGAAGGCATGGTAACCCTTGATAACGGACTTTTCCAGGCGTATATTCTTCATTTCTGCAATGATAGAAAGAAAATGAAACTTTCAGAGATACTAACCTTAGGGCATGATCCCAAATGGCACACAAATGTCTTCGCTTCCAAGGAAGACCTACTAACTGTCGAAGGGTAGCATCCTACGTGCAGCCACCAACTACATGAATCGCAATATACCCAGAGAGCCCCATCATCATCCTCATCCTCTGTTTTGTGGCATAATTTGCAGCTCTCCAATGCCCGGGCTTTCTTTGAAGGTGGAGCTTTCGCAGAAGCATTTTTCTTCTTCTGCTTCTCATCTCTCTCTCTTAGTCGCTTTTGTTTCGCGGCAAAGCCCCTCAGCTTCTCCAGTTGGTTTTCCTCCATCAGTCTCATGGATGACTGACTTGTCAAATAACTGGGTAATTTCTGTGACAATTTATTCTTTTGTGGTTTTGGTTTTGAAGCTGCTGATGGATAGGACAGGATTTTCTCAAGAGTGGAATTTGTTGGTTGTTTTTGCTCACTGTTGGCGCTTTTGGGTGGCTGTGAAGTGGGGGCAACAGCAACAGGTTTGTGGTCCTTCATACGAACCAACTTTCGCCAGGCATCGAAGCAGGGACTTGCGCCCTCTATGTCGTACCCTTCCTCTTCCCGACGAGAATACCTCTCCTTGTCTTCGTCCTGAAGGCATGATTCCAAAACTCGAAGGGCTTCGGATGCTGCATGACAGTTGGGCAATTGGTCATTTCTTTCTTCGGTCTGGGATTTTCGATAAGTCTCCGACGGAGCGAATACTGAAGAACGTATGGCCTGCGGGTTTACAGGGTAGATGCCGGTCTTGTGGAAGCTGGCCACGACGTTGGTAGGGGTTATCGCGTGCAGCCACGCTGACTTAAACACTCGACAAAAGTGCAGCTTTGTCAAGTTGGTTGCAGGATTCTCTTGTGTGAATGAACGTGTCACCGTGTACCAGGCTTGCTTCAAGTTAGCGAAGAAACAGTTGTCTAAAGGTTGGAGGAAATGGGTAGCATTTGGGATAAACTTAAACAGTTCAATTCCATTTTCTTTCGCGAATCTAAATGAATGGTAATCTATGTGGGAGTCAACAGAGTCGAACAATAGAATCTGTGGTCTTGCTGGAGGAAGGTTTGGAATAAAGTGATTAGCCAACCAGCTGTAGAAAACTTCGGTGTTCATCCACCCCGACTCACTCATAGCACCCCCTTCATACCCAATTCCACCGGCAAATAGGTTTTTACCAGCAGGATGTCGTTTTCCAGGGAAGACGATGAACGGAGGAATAACTGTACCAGCAGCACTACAGCATGCCAATACAGTTATTTGTTGTTTACCATCTGCTGCTGACAGCTGAGGTGGCTTACTGTTCCTGTCAGATGGCCCGATCACATACCCAGGTTTGCCTCTAAGCGCGAATCCACTTTCATCGCAGTTCCAGATGCGATCTGGTTTGTTGAGTATTCCGAGGTCGGACAGAAACAATTCATAGGCTAAACACCACCCATCTACGTCCGCTTGTGTGACCTTTGATCTCTGTTTAGATAGAGGCTTTGCCTTGACCCTTCGAATCTTGGGGTTACGCTTCTTAAACTCTCTCCAAAATCTCAAGCCTGGTTTATTATCCTTGAATGGGTTTGGGCGCTTTTCCTTTGCCAGATATTTCTGCACCGACGAAAGGAATTCATCTACAGTTAAACCGAAACCTCGATTTGACATTTCAATCAGGTAACTGGTGAATGATTCTTCTTCATTTCGCGTGAGCACGGTATGGCGGCCATTCTTGGTAGTGTCTAGGTCTACCTCTCCGGATAGTCGCCTCTGAAGTGCAGATTTAGACACATTACACTGTTCCGCCGCTTTACGCAGAGACATGGAGTTATTTCTGATATTGTGCAGAGCTGCCCTGTATCGCTCTTTGACGTCTTGCTCTGCCATGTTGTTCGTGGATATTTCTGAATTAAGAATGAAGAACAGGGCGGTTCTTAACACTCTAATTTAAATACTCTCACAATCTTCAGGATTGCAACATCACGAAAATCATCTAGGAGATACCCTGATCCATGCAAAGTAGGACATAAAGGCTAAGAGCTCAGTTGCGGATGTATCTTATGCTACCCTTGACTTCGATAACCCACCAGACATTGCCGGAGATGACCGGACATTGCCGAAGAGGACCGTTTCATTGCTGAAGAGTACCGGACATTGCCGAATATTGCCGGACATTTCTGGAGAATCAGACAAAGCGACCACAGGCATATTTGAAGTCTCGTTGGCAAGGGACTACTTTCTGTCCTCGAAGGCTTCTTTCCGGAAATAAACGCATCACCGCTGGACATTACCGCATCACCGCGGAGGAAAATATTGAACTTGACCTCTGTGACCTCCACGATGCGAGTATTCAAGAGTTACCTTCCCCAGCAAACGGGGAGTCAATCGGTCCTTACCCTACTACTGATCTCCTTCCGAATATTTGACATTGAAACCTGTTTAGTTTTGGTAATAACTCGCGTATTTTCAACTCGAAATTACCAAAATATTTATTGAGTCAATCTTATGAATCACTTGCCGATTGTCGGAAAAGAATAGCCTTTGTATCGCCGTGGGGGATCTATCAGTGGAACCACATCCCATTTGGAATCACAAAATGCTCCAACGATTGTGTGTAGAGTGACCTCATTCTCAAGTAGCGGTGCCTATGTTAATGATTTGAAGGGAATAGCAAACAATTTTCAATCAATCAGTTGATGAACCTTGCTAAATATAATAACAGTGCGCATAAAGTAGGCCTAAGTCAGCCAAGAATCTATTCATCTTAATCCATAAACTAAATTAAATATGAGCTGTTTTGCCGATTATTTATAAACGACAGGTGAAAGTTTGAAAAGGGGAGACAACTCGTTGCTCCATTTCACAGTTGATTGTAAGGTAATAGTTAACAAGTTTCTCGCGTTTTCAGACACCGTTATCACTCAGTATATGTCAAATACGTCGGGTAGTTTAGCGCTATTACCGAGAGACTAATCTGTGCAGCTTAGCGCCGATTACTGACGGGCAGGAAAATCAGACGGAGATATCATGCGCGTCCACTCAACCCCCAGAATTTGGGGGGGATGGCTACCACTTTCGCTAAAACCTCTTCTCGTAGTATGGAGTCTCGCGGGACTAAAATGCCATACAACTAGTATAGAAAGCGTATTCAAATTCCCACTTTGCCGGGGGAGGTAGCTCTTGCGCTTTTGCAAGTATAGGAAGCGGCCATTCACGACCTTTGTCCTCTGGGCCGCAAGGCCGCTATAGTTCCAGCAACCTTTGACCTTGAATTCTTCCGTGGTGATGCCGTCATGTCTGGCGGTGATGCGGTCTGCCTCAGCGGAAAAAGTAGTTCCCAGAATTCAAATACGCAGCATGGTCCGATTGGGTCGTATGAGGTATCAATGTGAAGCATTTATGAAGGCGCATCTGATGGGCTGGGTGTGGGCTTGAAATACTGTCATTCTGCGCATGGCCGGTAGACAAAGTGATGGAAATGAGACGTTTTAGGGTTTACGTGGGCCAGTATTGATCCTATGGAATCGAGTGAGGTATCAATGTGAAGCACACGTGAGGGAGCATCCGACTGGGTGAATGTAGGGTACGAATATCGTCATTCTGCGCATGCGCAAGCAGGCCGTAGTATGGAAATAGACATTTTGTGGCCGATATGGACCACTAGTGGTCCAAATGGGTTGTGGGAGGTATCAAAGTGAAGCTTGTGTGAGGTAGTCATAATGGCGTGTTTTGTTTATTGCAAATCGTGTCAATTTGCGCATGCGCAGTTGGGTGTAATAAGTAAAGTGGTGATTTTGGGGTAGTGAAGAAAGATATTTGGTGTAGAAATGGACCATTCTTGGTCCGAATGCGTTGTGCGGTGTGTCATCTTGTAGTTCTCGTGGTCCAGACCATCATTTGAAGAATGTTGTCGTCATCTGTGACGTCATTGGTGACGTCATCAGTAGGAGTAGTAGCGAAAGTGGGCATTTTGGGGCAGTGAAGGAAGGTCTTTGGGTAGACAGGGACCACCCTTGGTCGGAAAGTATCGTGTGAGGTGTCATCTTGTTGTTCTCTGCATGTTGACGCATCTACACACTTGGTGGTCGCATTGTGCATGAATGCTGCCTATAACTTGATAATGTAAACTATAACTAAAACTTCAGGATGGTAGAGTGGTCTAAGGCTCCAGTCTCACGTGCTGGTCTGCACATGCAGGGCTTGGGTTCGAATTCTACTCCTGACATATGACTTGTTTACTGGATACTTCTGATACAATAGTTAAAACTATAATCCTATAACTGTAAAGTCAGGATGGCCGAGTGCTCTAAGGCGCCAATCCTAAGTGCTGGCCTGCGCAATGCAGGGCGTGGGTTCGAATCCTGCTCCTGACACATGTGGGTTTTTTTTGCATTTACA
This sequence comes from Hanleya hanleyi, assembly GCA_036873755.1. Classification (NCBI taxonomy): domain Eukaryota; kingdom Metazoa; phylum Mollusca; class Polyplacophora; order Lepidopleurida; family Hanleyidae; genus Hanleya; species Hanleya hanleyi. The sequence continues at coordinate 18,604 of JAVTVY010053227.1, read as the reverse complement.
TCTTTCGTATTATACCATATCTGTTCTGTATTACACAGTAGATGCCCTGTATTATGCCATGTCTGCGCTTTAACATCTATTTCCATACCCTTTTCCAACAATTCCCTGTCTGCGCATGCGCAGAATGTTGAACACGAACGACACACTAGTCCAGGCGGATGGGCCCTCACGACTGCTTCACACTGATACCTCACTCAACTCCATCAGACCACGAGTGGCCCACCTAGATCCCAAACGTTATTTCCATACACTTTGTCTACTGCGCATGCGCAGAATGACGTCAGTTCCACGCCACATTAGTCCAGGCGAATGCCGCCTCATGTATCCTTCACAACGATACCTCACTCGACCCCATCGGCCCACTAGGGACTCACCTAGACTTCAAACGTCTATTTCCATACACTTTTCCCACAATTCCCTGACTGCGCATGCGCAGAATGTTGACAACAGCCGACGCACTAGTCCAGGCGGATGCCCCCTCACATATGTTTCACATTGATACCTAATACGACTCTATCGGCTCATTAATGGCTTCCCTAGATCCCAAAACGTCTATTTCCATAAGCTTTGTCTACTGCGCATGCGCAGAATCACGATATTCCTACCCTACTTCCATCCAGTCGGATTCTCCCTCACATACGCTTCACATTGATACCTCACTCGACTCCATCGGTCCAATAAGGGCCCACCTAGACCACAAAACGTCTATTTCCATGCCCTTTGTCTACCGCTCATGTGCAGAATGACAATATTTCAACTCCACACCCAGCCCATGAGATGCGACTTCACAAATGCCTCACCTTGATACCTCATGCGACCCAATCGCACCCTGCAGCGTATTTGAATTCTGGGGACTACTTTTTCTCTGCGGAGACACACCACATAACCGCCAGACATGACCGCATCACCGTGGAAGAATTCAAGGTCAAAGGTTGCTGGAACTTGTGGCCCAGAGGACAAAGGCCGTGAATGACCGCTTTCTATACTTTAACCTGCAAAAGCGCCTCCCTGGCGGATGGAAGGTCCCCCCCGGAAAAATGGGACTTTAAATACGCTTTCTATACTACTCATACATCTACGTCTAAACTTCATGGGGAAACATGAGCCATATAGAAATGGGCAAAATAGGATCTAGGTGGAACTTTCAAGACATTTCTAGGAATGTATATAACTTCGTGGTGCAAGGCGCTTATACGTTTTTTTTTTATGCCCGTTGTTAGATGAGGTTGTACAAGGATAGCTGGTTCTGTCCATCCATGCAATAACATTTCAATATGAGCTGTTTTGCCGATTATTTATAAACGACAGTGGAAAGTTTGAAAAGGGCAAACAACTCATTGCTCCGTTTCACAGTTGATTGTAAGGTAATAGTTCACAAGTTTCTCGCGTTTTTAGACACCGTTATCACTCAGTATGTCAAATACGTCGGGTATTGCAAGGCCCGTTATAGTGCAAGGCCCGTTATACGTTTTTTTTATGCACGTTGTTGAGGTTGTACAAGGATAGCTGGTTCTGTCCATCCAATAACATTTCGTTGTCTGATATCTCCAGTTTCAGTTATGGATTGGCCAAACTTGCGGAATACCTTACTCATGGAGTAACAAGAACCATATTCATTTTGAAGTGAAATGTTAAGGTCACAATGTCGCAAATTAAAAAATCAGGGACTCATCAAATTGGTATCTATTGTAACTCCAGTTCGGCGGGGGAAAGGGCGGAGGTGGATTATGATCAAATTTAATTTGCAACGAAAAGCCTTATGTCTGTCCAGCCTAATGTCCGTCGTCTGTTCAATTTTGATGTGCGATATATCTAGTTAGTTACGTTAAGGATTGGTGCCAATCTAGCTTTGTGTTTTCATTATCCATGCGTCCAGGAAGAATCCTTTTCATATATCTTACGGTCAAAGTAAATGTGACCCGAACGCTAGTGGATCAAGTTAGTTGAAAATTTTCATATTCGCGCTTTTAACTCGATCCACTTCAGACATGGCCGTGGAATGCGAGTAAATTTCAACTCTTATATACTCGTGACAAGAAATAACCCTATTAACTATGTCGGGTTCATCCCTCTGGCTTGATTCTTCCATATTCTGATGTCTATAGTACATGGATTTTTACCAAACTGGGGTATACCGGTATTTTTCGAAACAGTGTAACAAAAGTAAGTTTCCCCCAGGGCGTTGTTTGATATGTCCCAAGATATTTGCCCGATCACGATGAAATTTTGCATACACTATCCCAGTAATGAAGCCGACAGGGTGTATCGATGATTATCCTGTAGGTGCAGTTGTGCTCTAATGAGCATGCGCAAAATGGAACTCAGTCGGATTTTGAAAATTACACAAACAGATTCAATCACATTTTTCAATGGTAAATGTTCATTTCATTGATCTTTGTGCAAGCCATTGAGACGTTTTCAGTTTTCTTTTGTTTGACATTTTCAGCCGTTTTTTAAGACCCCGATCGCGCGGCATGCAAAGAATGATCTTGCCACGAAGAAAGTGATTGGTCGACGAAAATAGTATTAGAATTTTTGGGGTACACGCAGACCTGTACCTGAATGCGAATTTTGTGATTCGCCGATCTTGTCGTTGCATGGTTGCCCTGGGCCTCCCTTTTATCGGCAAATGCTTCACATCTCCAATTCGGAGAAATTTGGCTTGTAATTTATGAATTACATTGTTTGTGTAATTTCCGACCGAGTTCCAGTTTGCGCATGCTCATTACAGCCAACTGCATCTTTGATACACCGTGTCGGCTTGATTACCTGAGATAGTGTGTGTAAAATTTCATCGCGATCGGGCAAATATCTTGGGACATATTATCAAAAACCCCTTTGGGGAAACTTACTTTTGTTGCACTGCATGTTTAGATCTGCAGGACCCGACAACCCATGAACTTTGTCTTCCCAATGCGGGATCCCCAATATTAATTCTGGTCAAATGTGCAGAATCCCAGGGATTGCGATTTCCTTGTTGTACGCCATGCGGTTAGACTTGCAGACAACAGCCTGAGCTGAGTATATACACTGCAATTAACTTATTCGACGAAAGACTCATTTGTAAAGTTAATTGTATTGATCAACCATGCATGTTCATATTCCAGCAAAATCTATTTCTGAAGTTCTTTATCATTTTGTCTCTTCAACGTCCTTGGTCGGTAGGTCCACTATGCCATCATCAGTATAAGTTTCGTCAACACTCGCCCCGTGAGGCTCCCGAGATTGACCTGGGTTGTCGTTTTGCACACTGCAGGTAATGGTAAGAATATGGCTCAGCTCCTCAGAGAGCTTGTCCTAAGAGGCCACTAACCGGGGCACCCGTGGAGATCTCAGGTGTGAAAAGGAATATGACCCCGTCCCTGGGGTCTCGGGGTTTAGAAGGAATACTACTCTTTCCGGGTGTGAGAAGAAATAGGAACCAAACGTCGTGATATGATTGAAATAGTGTTGAAAGCGGCGTTAAATCATATTCACTCACTCACTCCGTCAACACTCTCCCATGCACCCGCCCACCCCAAAACCACTGGACAAACATAAAGCCTTTCTGGTCGTTACACATAAAGTTCAGGTAAAGGAGAACGTGGGTTTGATATCAGGTGAAACGAAGACGTAGTTTAACTGAGAAAATTGTTCACTTCATTGTTTTCTTCTAGTATAGTAGGGGGATACAAGTGTACTTTCTTTTCAACTCTTTTGCCCCAAATTTGTTCTATGAAGTACATTGAGGAGAGAAGATAAAAACTGAAAATAATAATGGGATGGGAAAAGACAATTCTTTATTCTGAGAAACGCGTATACATAAACAGGGGTGGTGCAGGAATTGAAAATACGTTTTGAGGATTATACAAGATAAAGTGCGTGGGGCACATCATCAGAGCTTCATACTACACCGTTGTTTAAAATTACAATATGAGCATGCATTAGCTATACTATATTCATCACAAAAGTTTTGAGCTGCACCCGCGTACATCAAGATGGAAAAAAGAAAAAACAACAAAAACGTAAATGGAGGAAAAATATGAGCCAATACATTAGGCCATGAATTTTATTCGTCATCGTTGATCCGGGTCTGCATTCCGAGATCCGTCATAGTGCCGTCGCGAATGTACGGGGTATCAGCTGGATGGCTCAGTCGACTTCATCGTTTGATAGCTTTTTCAGATTAAGGAATTCATTTTTAATTTATGAACTATACATTTTCTATGAATGCAGGAGTTTAGATTCAATTCTTGCAACGGGCAACTTGTTGATAACTCATCCACACGTTCTCTCGAATAACCCGGTTTGTCTATGGTATCGTGCCTTGGATGTTTTCGTACGTTTCAATATTTCCCAAGGGTTTTCATAATATCTGCAATGAAAATATCCATTATAACAGAGAGAAATATCAGTAAAATGCAAATATATCGCACGATGTGTGCCTTCAGATATTAGTCATATGATATATCAGTATGGTTACAAGAAGCCTGACTGATTGATAGGCACATGGAGTCCTATTTCTGGTCAAGGTGCGAAAGGATTTGCAGTCCTAAAGGAAATTTGGACCATTTTCTAGCGCTCCACAAATTCGTGTTTGTAAAATGAATAAATGTCCCAGCTGGGTTAAACATAGCAAGCGGAGTATACTTCCTAACGGACTACCTTTCCTTTGTCACCGGACGTCTGAATATAAGTATAACATTAAAAAAAATTCACGATAGAAGACGTTGAATACCGTTGAGGCGGTAACGCATTGAATGGCTTTTAATGACCCATGTCATACACTAAAGCAGAAAAGGAAAACAAACACTCAAAATTATGTCTTCAAAATTCTATATTTCGCAGTGCAAATACAAACAATTCTTTCCTACCAGTATAGGGTTAGAATTAGAACGTAATGGGGGGGAGCACGGAGACAAACATCGCGCTTCATGCCCGAATCTGTTTATTGTGTGTTAAATATAACTAGAAAGTCAAATGGATTCGGGCATGAAGCGCGATGTTTCCAATATCGATGCGTGAACCGCCCCCGCGGCCACCCCCCCACACACATACACACTACCACCACTTCCGACGCCACTGGTTTAACGACATGGAGACGGTCATCACATGTACTGGTACTTTGCTCGAAAGACACGAAATTCGATCGCTGTGGATACACTGAATGCAGATACCGATACATATTATTGCAAACAATGTCACGAAAGATGGGGTCCTGTCCAGTATCATTTCACTTTTCTTGTCCTCAAAGCAACTGTGACAAACGAACATTGGTCAGACAGCTGCTTTCTCAGTTGTCAGATCAAAGACATCCAGCACGTCAGGTGTTTATTTCTCGTCCACCCCCACTAAAAAGCACTTCGGCCAACTCAGTTGAACGCGCAACCATGCATTACAATTTTTTTTTCGCATTTTTTTTTGCATTTTAATCATCAGAATATCCTTTAATTATATGTGCTTTCGGGCTGAAGTTCGGCAGTCAGTATACGACCCCTGCGGCGGGGACGGGCTATTGTTGGGGGTGGGGAGGGGGGGGGGGATCGTGGGGCGGTGTTTGTGTTTTCGGGCTATTCAAATATCATCAACCCCATCATCCATCTCAAAAATATGGTTGAATGATAGTACGATAGCGACGAAGAGGTGTAAAAAAAAAAAAAAAATGCGCGCAAAAAGCGATGCGTATAATATTCGGATAGCATATATATTAAAGTTTTCGTGCGCATTCTCCAAAATTAGAGAATCGAGTTTATGGTTCGAAAACAGTCTGTAGTAGACCCTATAAATTGCAAGAGCAAAAGAAGGTGTATAATACTGCATCTACGCTGTTATCCTACTGCTTACATATTTAGCCTGGCATGGATCAAGGTATCTCCTCCTATCTTCGATGATAAAAGCCAGACTATTTTATACAATATTCTGTATACATGCAGCAGTGTCCACAGTCAATACCAGTAAAGTTCACATTCCTGAATAGCAATTATAATCAATAGTAATAATACCACTTAAAATACAGGTATCAGTAATATAAACAGAATTACGATATCACAATATTTCGTCAGGGACATGGACGAAATTTGCATAGGGGGGGGGGAGGAGATATCACCATCGATCTCTCTAGCCCCATGCAGTTAGGCCTACACCTGTGGCTTTCTACCTGAATTCAAACTTGAATTATGAAGGAATATTTATATTTAGCCCACAAAAAATTAATGTCGGTAATAATGACAAAGAATGTCAATTCCACATTAATATAGTCCTAAAGGCTTTTGTGTCCATGACCCCAGATACCTCCCCCCCCCCCCCACAATGATATTTGTTTAATGTCTCTCCCATAACACACAGGTCTACCGCGCTCTCTTTCTCCTGCAGAAAATATTTGAGAGGCCCATATTGATTTAGAGATCATATTTCTTTTGACAAGTGTATCCTTGCGCCTCTTTTCTTTAAATATCTGTTCTAAATTCTGTTCCGTGTATATATGGATAGGACCTCGGCCTACACCTGTTTTCGTTAAAATATATTATAGGCCAATACACATCCAGCCATGTTCGTCATCTGTTCCCCAAATACTATTTCTTATAATTATCCTACTGAAGCCGCCTGGATGATGAAATCATCTTTTTGCCGTTTAAGAAATAATGAGGACCCTCTCCGTGGCCTACAGCAATTAAAGTTAGGAAATTATTGTTGCTTTATTTCATTCTAACACACTAAATACCCAAACATCGAAACTAAATAGCAAACAAAAACAAAAATATACCTCGGCATCAGCTAGTATATAGGTTTGGATCTACAGGTCTACTTCTAATCATTCACTATCAACACAACAACAACAGGAATGCGGTGTTCTCAAACGAAACGTGAAATCATCATTCTCGAGCAAGCTCAAAGCAGTGTCCCGATTTACGTCAATTTGCATGTTGTGCAAGATTTGGCTAAAATTTACGACTATCAAAGATAGAGTGTTCTAGTTTGGTTTCCTCTGTCGAGTATTATACACACAAACACTTTGGATGAAAAAATGTAGAAATATGGGACAATTTTTTGTTCGAGGGTTGAACTAAGGGAGGTAAACGTTAGCGCCCTTACTTGGAGACTTTTTCGACGTCTGTACTAAATAGCCCCCCTTTAAACATTGTCTAGTTGTGTGCCTGAAACTTACCGCACGATCGGGAAAACACGGGGAATCCGACAGCAGACGACATCACCCACGCTGGTGACGTCATCATTCGAAATCACGCTCTCGTTCGCGAGAACAACGCGGAAATACCGGAAGTGTCCCGATTTACGTACTGTCCCGATTTACGACAAGTGACTGTACGTTGTTCAACGTTGAGTTATGCCTGTTTTTCTTTCGAGTTGGTGATATGTTAAACCAACCAGGAAAATAGCTCTTCAATGTGATAAATTCGTTATACCAGTGTTTTGCGTTGGTATACAGGCTGATATTTCGTCTCGAAGATAAATATTTTCACTCGCCCTTCGGGCTCGTGAAAATATTTATCTTCTCGACGAAATATCAGCCTGTATACCAACGCAAGACACTGGTATAACTTATAATATCTGTTAAATTTTTTCATTTCTCCCGTCTCTGTTTCAGATGCAATGCTGCTCTCCAACTCGCTCCCCCAGAGCACGTGTGAATGTTTATTTATGATCCAATTTCCCCCGAAAATATCCGAGTCTGGCCGTAGTTTCAACGGTCTACGATCTTCCGCGTGTCTGCCGTTTTCCTATTGGATCATGGATTAATTTAACATCCATCAGACTCCAACAGATTGCTATGCGAACCAAGCCATGAATACACATATAAACCAAAATTGAGAGTTACATATTCAAGGCGTCGTCTCCATGGCAGTGATACGGTTCACGCGGGCCGAAATCTGGTCGCCTCCAAACATTGAAGAGTTACTTATGGCCGGGGTGATAAGTCAGCAAAATACAGCCCAGTGGCGGTTGTCATAGCATTTGAAACTTCTCGGGAATCTCCAGTGGCAGCCATCCCTCGAATGACATGTTCTCATAAAGGCTTCAATCTGTGTTGACATTACCAGAACTATTACGTGTAGAGATCGAATTAAGTGATTTTATTTTCAGCCCCGAATAGAGGGTTTGTCCCCTCACCGTATGAACCCATGTACTTCAAGATCCTCATGGTGCTCATATGAACAGTCACAATCAAAGCGAGACTGAGATACTTCTTTTTTAGATGGCGACTCTATAACGAATATTATGGATTAAGAATACTGATCAGTGATACGGATTTGATATTTTTGGAACATCATGATGTCTTGCCGGCATCATTGAAAACTGTTGACCGCTTCTCTCTTGCAGGAAACAAGCCTATGTTTATGTATACTATGATCGTCTTTTTGAATTTGGTGCTAATACTGTTATGTGGAAAATGGAATAGGTCTTTGGATTATGGACGCGGATATTCTCTAATGGACGACGGCTGGATTATGAATGACGGACTAGACGCTTGTAATTGAAATAATCTGGCCACAAATTAGAAATCGTGTTGGAGGTCACGCGATTCCTGAAGTTGATTCGGGGGTTCTATATGTAAATCGTTGTCATCCATTCATCTATACCAGCATTCTTAAACATCTTAAACATACCCAAGTGATTACTAGCGCTTCGTATGTTTCAGTTTGAAGTTCTCCGTCTCTAACACCACCAATACTCCCTGTTAAACACACCTGAACGCGTAGGGTGTGTATTCAGATCGGAGTGTCTCGTAATATTCACGGATTGAATCCATATTTTCTTGCATTTTAACCAGAGGCATAATAATCTTTAAAATAAACAGTGTGAATGCTGATAGATACCATTCCGCATTAATAACACAGATGGCTGTCTGTATACAATGCACAGGAATACAGTCAGTAAAAATACTTTATGATAACACCAGTCTAAGCAGTATATAAGAGCGCACTTTTCCAAAATAACTGTGTACATATCTCTCCTAAACAGATGCGATCGATTTATACAGCAAATGCTATGCGACTCCGATATCCAGGGTGCATGATCCTGATGATTTAACTTTACATGTAACCTGTCAACCTGGGATCGAAATGGCCGCAACCAGAGTTTTCAAGTGCCCACAGTGTCCATCAACAGCTATCACCTTCCGAAATTTACTCCGGCATATTCAAGTTACTCATAGTCAGCAGAATGACTGGAACATCACGTGTGGAGTAGATGGGTGTCAGAGAACCTACAGACTGTTTTCATCCTTTAAAAAACACCTGCATCGAGAACACAGACATCTTATCCAAGGGGCTGGGGGCCCTCGAGTTCATGATCTTCATCCTCCAATTGTTAGTCCCGAGCCATCGGATTCAGTGTGTGATCTTCACCCAACAGCTGTTCAAAGGTCTGTTCATTTCAACGACACAGACACCGCCTCACACGAAATAGTGACTTGCCAGGAGGCGTCGATAAAATACATTTCTTTGCTTTTGCTCAAAATGAAGGAAAAGAGGGGTCTTCCGGAAACTACAATAAATGAACTTGCGCAAGATATGTACAGTTTAATGGAGGTATATCACGAAAACTATTCTGCAGCAATCGGTGAGCAACTGCAAAAAACTGAATTCGACGTCCGTTCAAATGGCAAGCTGATAGAACTGCTGTCAGAGAATCACTTTCGTGATAGTTTCAGGCTCCTACATAGTTCAGCAGAGAGACAGAATTATTGGAAGACATGCCTACCCCATGTTGCACCAGTGACAGTGAGGCTCGGAAACCGGTATATCCCTATAGCGAAGGTCATCGGAATCCTTCTGGGAGATGAAAGTGTCTGGGAGAATGTAAACAGACCAACCGGAGAAGAGAATGCAGAGATTTTGACAGATTTCGTGGATGGTCAATTTTCTGAAGCCCAAAATCTACACATTGATGAGAATGGAAAGCGCAAATTCATGATTCACCTTTACATGGATGAATTTGAAGTATGTAATCCCCTCGGAGCCCAGAGGGGGAAACACAAGATTCTTGGCGTCTACTTCTCTCTGCTAAACTTGTCACCACAGTATCGATCGCAAATATCGAATATTCACCCGACAATATTGATGAAAAATACGTTCGTCGACAAATTTGGACTAGACAAAATCCTGCAGCCACTTATCTCGGATATAAATCAGCTTAGTCGCGATGGTATAGTCAGTCATGGCCGGAATATGAAAGGCACTATTGTCATTGTCAGTGCTGATAACCTGGCGAGCCACAAGCTTGGAGGATTCCAACAGTCATTTGCAAAAAATAGGATCTGTCGGTTTTGTATGGCGTCCAGAGAACAAATTAACGACAAGGTTGACGAGGCGAACTTTGTTATCAGGAGCACGGCTGTCCACAGATACCATGTTACAGCCGTGCAAAACCATCCGGATCTAGAAGGTGTTTACGGAGTCAAAGGCTCAAGTGCATTATCAGCAGTGGAAGGGTTTGATGCTACAACATGCCTCCCACCGGATGTCATGCATGATATGCTGGAGGGAGTTGTCACAGTGACTCTGAAGTGTATACTCAAACACTTCGTAACGTCTAGATATTTTACATTGGAAGAGCTGAATGAATCCATAGATCAATTCGAGTATGGGCCGGATGATGCGACGTCCAAGCCTCCCCCGGTTAGTCGACAGTCTGTTTTTGGAGACAGTGGACTGAAAGGGAGTGCCTCACAAAACTGGTGCTTTTGTAGGCTTTTACCAATGTTCGTAGGCAGCGCAATACCGGAAAATGATGGGGCATGGCAACTTTACCTCTTACTTCGACAAATGTTAGATGTAATCATGGCTCCCATAGCTCCAAAAAATCAAATAGCCCCACTGGCCACTACAATCCGTGATTACATATCACATTCAGAGAACTATTTCCAGAAAAGATGTTCACCCCGAAAATGCACTACATCATCCACTACCCAAGACTAATGCTGTTCTATGGACCGCTGGTGAAGTTGTGGACTATGAGATATGAGGGAAAACACCAATATTTCAAGCAGCTTGCGCGCAAGCTGCACAACTTCATTAACATCTGTAAAACCCTGGCAACACGACACCAGTATCTCCAGAGCTATACCTTGTCAAATCGACTACTAGATCAGCCCATCGAAACTACTGGAGGTGCGTTTGTTCTTCGTAAAAGTCTACCGGACTCTCTGCTCAATGCGCTAGATGACCTTGGGTTCGGGAATGAAGACGAACGAATATACCAACTCAAAGGGGTATCTGTCTACAACATAAAGTATCAGGTGGCATGTTTACTGATCACCTCATTCTCTGATGATGAAATTCCTAGATTCGCGCAGGTAAAGCGGATCCTGAAAGCTGATGGTAAACTGTTACTCTGCTGCAAAACATTCAACACATTGTATTTTGACGAACATTTCCACTCTTACGCTGTGGAATTAACAGCAAACTGGGCTGTTTTGGAACCGGGCCATGAGAAAAGTCACCACCCATTGCATCTTTATGAGAAAGATGAGAGAAACTTGATTCCCCTGAAGTATGGTGTTTGGAAAAATTGATTTAGAGCTATATTAATTGGAACGCAAAAGTTACGAATAATACCATTCAGTGTCCGGTGATGTAATTATAACATTCGACACTTACTATTGGACATAACTCGGTCCGATCGGCTATGAAATGAGAGCTACATTAAGCAGATATATTGCACGCTAATTTTGACCTTATCACGCAACCAGTGACATAATGCTATCCAGGATGATACATTTTTCGACAGAGCATCATTGACTGATTGATCCCGTTCACAGTTATCTCCCATCTGTCTGATACAAGCGATGGATGTACAGTGAAATTGGAGCCTTCATCCCTTCCGAATGTGCCGTGTAAATTCTCGCTACTTTGTACATATATATATATTACTATTACAATTTCTTGAATTAAAGGATCACAAACCGATAAAAACTAAATGAGAGCATTGTATTTAAATTTTGTATCCGTTTTCTAAAAGATATCATCGGGGTTGTATTGAATAAAATAGCTTGCAAATTCAGACCCTTATCTATTATTTCTTGGGATAACAAATTTATTCTCCTTTATTATGACTCACACAAAGGGTGTTCAGCTACACCCGTCAAATGTCAACCAGGGTCATTGTATACCCAGTTATTAATTTCCAGTGCAGTACAGTAGAGTTCATTTACACCGTGGGTTGTTCATCGATTCCACCCAGTAATCTGTTGGGTTGTTCACCAAACTGTTCACCAAACCAATAACTGAAAAAAAGTTCAATAACACCTTCCTTGAAAGGTGTCGAATAACACCTCGCTGTGTTCGCATGAGTGTTCATCAACACCTCCTCAAGAGGGTGTTGAATAACACCCATGCAAACTCCCAGTGTAGTGTTGGGGTACTTCAAAACACCCTCCCCCGAACGTGTGGATTAACACCTCAGGGTGTCTAGTGACACCCCCAATGTAATATTTGGGTGTTCAGTGACACCTGATAACGCCATCTACGATGGGTGTACATTGGCACCCATAGGTGTCAAGTGACACCTGCTAATGTCGTACTTAGGGTGTTTATTAACACCTATCTTTCAGGGTGTTCAATAACACCGCTGAACTTCATATTAGTTTGGGGTTGTGCATTTATACTGACCCGAGCTGATTTCAAATCTTTCATTACTCACACATCCCAATGACATTTGGGTGTGTGAACATTTTTGTTGTGTTCATTAGTTAGATCGAAGATTCATTGACAGCCGTACTCACTACCGACATGTTGCATCCACGATGCAAATATAAAAAAAATGACATCATCAGGGATGATTTGCAAGAGTTTTTCTCAAAATAGCCTAATATTTTTATTGAACCAAGTGTTACACCCTTTTGACACCCTTCCGCGTTTTTAACACCCCAGGGGTGTCAAATGATGGCATATTTTGCTGATGGATCCCAAAACACCCCTTTAACACCCCATTTACACCCCGTATAGGTGTCAATTTACACCCTGGGGGTGTTTTGGTTGTTTTTACACCCCTTTTACACCTCTTTAGCTGAGAGTGTGCTCTGAAAACTCGGTAGCGCTGGAATGTAGACCAAATGATCTGCGAATGTACTCTAAATAACTTTAGTCTCGTCTGGGTGGAATCACCTGCAATTATCGAAGTGCTATATGGCAAAGATATTGTGATGGCGACGAGATAAAATCACCATGCGAATCTACGCTAAATAGACAATATATTAAATTGCTAATTAGACAATATATTGTTTCCTTCCGGGAAACAGCTGAAAACTCCGAAAGGGACCCCGCCATTGTGAATTCGGTGGATCGTGAACATAAAAGAAATTACATGGAAATGATATACCAATCTACTTTTAATTAAGTCTGGGCGGCGTGGGAATCTGTGCAATTTAAATTCAATTATCAGAGTGCTATTTAGACAATATATTGTGAAGCCGGCGTGTAAAATTGAATCTGCGAATCTACGCTAAATAGACAATATATTAAGTATCCACGAGGTGCGAATCGATGCAATTTAGATGCGATTATCAAAGTGCTAATTAGACAATATATTGTTTCTTTCTGAGGAACAAGAGCTCCAAGTCCCAGCTTCGCACATATGTATGCAAATCATTCGTGTAATTCGAAACGGAAAACGCCGACATTCTCAGTATGAGCAAACTGTGAAGAATGTAATGTGCTCGCGTGAAGCTTTGTTTGACGTCATGTTACGTCACAGGTTGAAAAACAGCATAAAGACAAGTCCAGCTAGTTCGATATAGGTGTTTTCATGAAGACTATATCAAAGTGAAAACTGCACTTGGATTAGCATATGAGGAGGATTTATATTCAGACGAATGACTGGAGTAGGTAGATGGTAATGAGCCATAACAACCGAATATATATAATCCACATTTTATTTCGACAAATCACATAAGCGAGCACAGGTAATTCGGCACTTTCATTTGCAGACAAGCATGTACAATATATACAATTTAATAAACAAATGCTAATTACAGTTTAACAACTATACACATAACAATAACAAGTTTAGCACTTTAGCACGGACATGATGCCATCAACGTGCATAAGAGGTATGTTTAGAACTTGAGTCCCCGTCTCATTGATGATCTGCTCGTCTCTCCAGCCCAAGACTTGGATTTAATGCGGCATTTACGGAGATCTTCTTTGTAGTCGTCGTGATGCATCGGCATGTAGGTCTGGGGTGAGCACATTTCCTTCTGATGTTCAAAGAAGTTCTTGTATCCGCCATGTAAGAGATAGACTTCCGGATAGAACAATTCTGGGTAGCACTCTTTGTTACACTCCCTGTCCATGGCTCTCAGGAATCGCATCCTACAAAATATAACCAATTATTGGTCACATATACATTTTATAAAAACGACGAGTCTAGATGAAATGTATTTCAAGACAGCTAATAGCTCAATTAATATATACCGTAATATTCGAAACTGACAATTGTGTTAGCACTTAATATTATTACGTGTTGACCAATTTTTAACGCTAGAATCTGCTATACTGAGAAAATGTATTCCTAAAATAACGAAAATACTATTAGTACTATTATCAATATTATTTCGTATATATTATGGAGATACTTACATCTTTGGCCCTCTTTCCGATGAGAATTCACAATGGAAAATGAGGACGATTCGCTTCTGCTTGTCCGTGGCACAAATAGGTATATTTATCAGGTTCTCGATAACACTATCCTTGGTGTAGTAATTTTCGGCACCCTAAAATAAAACAGTGGCATTTGTATGTTAAAGAGCACCCAGGATTTTATATAAACTGCTTATAATAATATCTAAGGAATCTATGTGTAATTCACTGTAGCCAAAGAGTGTTTTATATGTTCAAATGGTTTGAGATTATAGTCAGTCCACTTTAATTAGTCGTCTACTTTGGAGCTTGCTAATAATCAGCAGTTAACTCTGCATACATTTTCTTTTTCGCAAACAGAACTCTACAAAATGACTACAATTTCTCCGTGATATCGATAATATATCACGCTTGAAATAACTTTGTAATTCTCTCCATATAAAACTTCAGTATACAGTTGTTTCATGTACCAGGACTCATAGTACCAAGGTCATCAATGCCGTGTACGGTCATAGAGGCGTGCGCGGTTTATCATTTGGCAATTTCACTGAGCATGGGATATAAGCGACACTCTCACGGACCGCCTGTTATTACTGTATTCTAAAGCTTTGTGCCAGTGAGCATGAATACATTATTACGCCCCTCTATGTAATTGAGGCCCGGCACATAAACAACTGTACAAGGTTAGTTCAAGCGTGATATGTTATCGATATCACAGAGAAATGGTAGTCATTTTGTAGAGTTCAATTTGTTATACACGTTGCAAAACAGAAAATTGTTGCAGGGTTAACTATTGATTTTTGACAAGCTCCAAAGTAGACAACAAATTAAAATTGGCAGACTTTAGTTTACTGACATTAAGTGAGATATGAGGTTATACGCTCACATATAAATTTTCCAACAGAATAGTTTACACAGAAGATTTGAAGAAGTTAAGTAAGTATGTTGTTGATAACAAGATTTTGAATTTATGAATGTCTGGCTGTCTATAATAAATAGCAATATGACATTTTTTATCCTCGCTGAATATATGGCAAGCCATTTTGGTGTTGTATCCGTTATCATTTTACGTAGGTTTTGCCCATCTACCGGTGTTAATAGTGAGTCGTTAATTGGAGGTACGAAAATTTGTTAAAACTAGTCGAAATTTGGCTGGTAATGAATGAAAATAATGTGTCGTCTTCAGACTGTCTAATTTGAATATGACATATGTGAGGCCTTATGATGAATTTACACACAATGACGGCCATCATTAAGTTAGCTCCAATATTCTTTTTAACAAGATAGAAATCCGTTCAGCATTGTGTCTACAGTGTTAATTGATATATACTCCGTTGATCTTCTTACTTGTATATGGCCTCCTTCGTATTCATAAGTGTATCTGCAATCGACGATGACAAAGTGCTCTATGACATGGTCATATTCGTGGTTCACTACTTTGACCATCGTTTCTGGGGTGATGGACTTCAGGTCTTGGTGCTTGCCAGGTACCGTAGGCAAACAGAACCTCTTGCTACCGTCACTTATCATGTTAGTGTCTTCAGCAACTGAGAAATATACGAGAATAATATAGGAGAAACCGATGAGGTGTGAATTGTTGCAGGTAATTTATCGATATGTTGTATCAGTGATATTTTAGTATTCATGTTTGGTAACGGGATAGAAATGTTTTGGGAAACTGTGCATATGAATTATCTGTCAGGCTATTTCGAATCCACGATCCCTTCGTGTGGATTTACTGTCGGGTATATGTGTTGCAGCAAATCGACCCTGTCATATACCCTTGTTCAATATTAGCCTTCCACTGTCTGTTATTTTGAAAAGTGGTTTGCTTAAGAATTCAAGGCCACATATACCTTTATCCAAAGCTGATTTGATCATCTCGGTTTCAGAGTGACATCTTTGCAGTGAAACTTTAGAGACGGTTGTCAATTCCAGACTCTGCGATCTTTCGAGCACACACAATGGACGTCGTCGTTTCAGAACTGGAGTAGAATCGTCATCTTTGTCGGGGCTCCTTCTTTTGAGACTTCTCCGGATCACAGGGGTATTCGTCTATAGAAACGCAAAACGGATTATTAATCTTTCCATGTATTACTCATACAGAAAGGGGGAAAATTGTATATTCTAATGCTTTTGGAGCGATTGATCCATAATAGCAAGCGTCAGCTCCGGCATTCAATATTCAGCTGTCATCCATCCAAAAATTTCGGAAAAAAATAGTTCGTATGACAGTTAGCCCCAATTCCAAAAGTGTATGAAATAAAAATAATCAAAACACAAGAGAGTTTCATACAAGAGAGAAGTGGTTAGCAGTTTTTAATTATGTAATCAAGACATGATGATTTTTTTTACATACAAGCCTAACCACTGATCATTAATTTTTATCCAAATGATTTTCCAAGTTGTTTCCAGAGTATGTATCTGTCACGCCTTGATAGTGACTGTTCATATAGAGTATGTATCTGTCACGCTTTGATTGTGACTGTTCATTTGAACACCATGGAGATGTGAAACACATAATATTCCCTGGCCCCGGATTTAGCGGAATAGGCACAAGTTACGAAACGTAGCGCCAGAGATCTTGCACGGTATGATTGTATTTTGTCATAGTCTGCACATGATCAAGCAAATGTACCAGGCGACGAATACAGGTCCTTCTGGCATATTGCTATCCAGAAATGGGCAGTTTACTATGTAAGAACTGTAATCCTCTCTGTGTCTGTAAAACTGATTGATAGAGAATGAGTAGATGAACATTGATTATCAAACACAACTTACCTTTTCCGAAGAATGACTGGACTTGTTTATAACTGGTGCGTTCAACAGCGTACATAGAGCTGCGGGCATCTCTCTGGGTTTTACGGGTTCCTCTTCGACGTCACTGTCATACTGAAGACATGTTACTGGGGATGACATCATGGATAGAGGGCTGTCATGCCTCAAACCACTGTCCTTGAAATCTCCCGTGAGATTGGTAATCTGGACCTGATCAGCAGTGATGGGGTTGGCACCATCTAACGGACTGGACGATGATGACATGATGTTGTCTTGAGATACACGGCTGTCAAACAGTATTCTCGTCCGGCTGAAAAATTCGAACATTGGGGAATCACTGAAGGTTCTTTCGGGAAATTTCGGACGACTTTTTACAGGAGTGCAACAACCAAATGACTCATCGAATAGTCTTTGTACAACGGATAATGGCATTTTACACGATTGGATCTGGTACAATTCTACCTGTGTTTCGGACGATGACCAGATATATGATTCGTTCCTCCTAAGCGGCCACTTATATATGTCAGCCCATATAGTTTATTGGCAACATCCGCGTATATTAATGTGTAAACTAGATGAACGATCTTTTCATCAATCAAATCTTTTTGGAGAAAGTAAAGCTGTTACCAGTACCTTATTCTGAGCAAAATCCACATTCAATCTAGCTGTCAGTGGTATTAAGGGTGTTACGTTCTTCTAGACTGGCGTATTTAACAATTGATTTACCAGCTGATCTATTATGCACTGGAGAAAGAAAGCAATGAACAGCTGGGGAAACCTTCACCAAGAGAAAGAGCAAACTAATAAGGTCCGACAATTCTCACCTGTTCGTATTATCGTTTCAGAGTATACTCCTTCAGAAAGACGGTAATTATAAGAGAGTTATCAATAATATACATGTGTACCTCACTGTCCTTTCATTAACATGTGTTGTATCGATTGTATTAGCGAAATAAATGGATTGGCATCAAACGTGGATAAAACCATCAAACTATTGACAATGTTACCATCAGACATGATGATAGGAAATCTTCAAAATACTATCTTAAATTCACTAATCCACATACAAAATATGTCGTATTCTTCTGAGTAATGCTTCAGAATCGTCACTGTATGTATCTTTCTAAAATATGCGACATTCCGTGATCTTCCAGTGACGGAAAATTCTTATCTGGTGTTTGAATTTTGTATTTTTTGCGACATTTTGTGTGTTCACTTCTACACTGTCCTGTAACCTTTGTCGGCATTCA
>JAVTVY010053226.1:0-27516 GCA_036873755.1 Hanleya hanleyi | reverse complement strand
AATCCCACACTTCGTGTCCCACATGCTGAAAATAAGGATGATTTAATTTACTAGGATTACAGAAATTTCAACAAAATGATTAAAAAAAAAATTCTTCGTATTATTTCATTCATTTTTGGGGCCAGGGGGATGAAATTCAGTAGATAGACTGATTATATTTTGTCCCCAAATTTCGGGGGTGATTGATTTTAATTAGGTGATTGAATAATTAGATTGTATATCAACCTCTAAAGGGTCCACATTAACATTGTTAGATAGGGATCTGTAGATGTTAGACCCTGTAGTCTCATAAGACTGGGTACATTATACAACTTTGCTTAATGGCATTATACAATACTATCCAATCTTTATTTATACTCAGCATTACAATACAAGTAACACCAGCTCAGTAGAGCTAATATTGTCACAGATGGTCTTACTGTGATACTGTGACTTTCCATGAATTTTTTTTTTTTGAATGATTGTAGTACGGGCACATGACCTGCTGCTTAGTTCTTGTGCAAATACATTAATGCCTATGTTTCACTATGGGAAAAACATTTTTTAGTCATGGTAATTTGGTATAAATACAGTAAATATGCATCAAATTGCCCAACTATTTAAAGGAAGGACCTAACGAGTGCTCATTCACCCCCATGGCTCATTCACCCCCATGGGTTAGTTTATAGGGATAGGGAGATCGCGTGCCCTTCTATACTACTCATCGGGCACTACTCATCGACCCATTCTACTGTAGGGTGCAAGCCTGGCCCATGGAATCTCAGGTAGCGAAAACCCCAGGTCTCTCGCCCCACCCTATCCCCCGCCACACCTATAGGGATAGGGAGATCGCGTGCCCTTTCTATACTACTCATCGCGCATGCGCAGTCGACCCATTCTACTGTAGGGTGTAAGCCTGGCCCATGGAATCTCAGGTAGCGAAAACCCCAGGTCTCTCACCCCACCCTATCTCGCGCCACACCTATGCAACCCGCTGTGCAGTGAGTAAAGCGGAGGAGGAGGAGGAGGAGGGCATGCAACGGATTATACTAGGGAGATCATTAGTAGCTTGCAACTGAATATAGGGCAGCCATCAACAGTTAAAAACATTCCCCAATAGTACAAGTAAAGGCAGATGTTAAGCAGCAGGTCACAGCTTAGTCTGCAGGATCAATCTGTTGTTCTAATCTATATTGGGAAGGTTGCTTATGCGAATTTAGAACAAACAGTATTGTTCTGGTCAGTGGCGTAAATACATCACGGGTGCTTTGAAATTCTCGACTATGAGTAGCCTACACACATACATATATGTTTACTTTCTTTATCTAAGATGCCATATTTACCTTCTTCTTTTTGATAAATTACTGTGTGTTATCAGCCTAAAGCTTACCTCGGGATTTACAATTGACACCAACAACTGCAGCATCCTCGCATGAATTACTGGAAAGACAAAACAAATACTCGCATGAAGCACAAACAGCAAACATGCAGTTAAATGGGCGTGGCGAGGAAATTAAAACCTGTTTAAATTAACTGTATCCAAATTCAAAACTAAAATGATATTGTAGTGGTAACAGAACTATTTACACCTTTACATACAGACTGGTCACTTTCCACAGGTTTAACTGTTCTATGCAATATTCTTATATAAATCCATTCAATAATATGCAAACTTTAAAACAGAGAGAGAGAGAGAGAATTAAGGTTTGATGTTGCGTTCAGCAATACTTTAAAACAGATGCTAACTTGAAACTTTAACCAAGTTAAATGTGAAATTCAACGATTTTAAGCCTGTTAAAAATCATCACTGCACATCCTATTAGGTGAAGTTATACACATTTGAGCTTATTTATGGATATTTGTTTCAATTAAATGTATAAAGAACTATAAAAACATGATGGTCATGGCAGGATAACCATGCCAAGAGATTAAGCATTGCTGGTCTTTATTTATAGAACTTTGTGGTCCTTTCAATGAGCAGAACTCGCATTATGTCGTGTAAAATGTCACAGTGGTAAAAGAATGAATGAAAGGGGCCTAAGGGAATATATTAATTTTCTACTAAACAAGATGTGAATGGACGATTTCTCATTTCAAAACCTATGCATTTCACCTTTAATGTGCTAACAAAAATAACTTGCACCAACTTGCAATAGCAGTTCATATAACTCAATGCTCAAATTTAAGACCACCGTTCATACAGATGTCATAGGATATTACAGATGATGCTATACTCACCCCTTCGTCAAGTTTTTCATCCAGTTTGTGTGGCCTTGACCTTGTAACTGCAGATAGGTTGAACTGGCATAACTGATCTTGAATGTGTCATTGTAAGACCTTCAGCAGAGAAAGATAAGGCAAATGAGAGTTAGGAAAATATGCTCATACAATCGTACTACATGTGTATTCTACATAATGAGATTCATCTCCAAGTTAATTGACCAACAAAATTGTCTCCTTTCTGAGATATTCCATAACAGAGTTAGCAAATTCTGAAATCTTTGAGTATACAAAAAGTGTATTAATTAACAAGGAAGTATCATATTCAAATAAAAGGTTTCTCAATTTGTTAATCTAGTAAGCTTACCCCTCCCCGATCATGTCACAGATCGCCTCCCCCAGTGACGCGTCCCAGCCACTGGCGCATACTGGTATCCAAGACAATCCAGAACGCACCTCTATCATGTGATCCCATGAACGTCTACGAACTGTGAACAAAATGTATCAACATTATATTGATAATAGGCTTAATTTTTGTGTCAAATTAAAGTGTAACTGTGGCATTTGTGTAAGTGAACGTCATATTCAATATAACGATGTGAATAATACAATGTAAAAAGTTTCTCCAACATTTCACTTGTATTCTGTCTCAGAGGATTCAAAGGCAGCTTTCTGTAGTGTGACAGAAATCTTCACTTCCCTTTTTTGACATCAGAGATGATGTTAACGATGTCATAATTCGAGCGTCCTGCACAGTCTGTGGGATGTCGTGGCAAAGCGGACGATGGAATAGATTTGCAACAAAGTTGCGTTGTGACGTGGTTAATCGTTCCATGATAACATCACAAGTTCCGACATTGTCCAATTGTCAACAAGAGCTCAGTCTGAACTCAAGATACGCCCGAAAAACATATCAGTCTGAACAGGTGGAACAGTGAATTGAAAACTTTCAGCGCTATATGGATTGTTACATGTGATAGTTAGTGGTGAGACATCATCTCCCCCTAATGCACCTAGCTAGCTACATGTACCTGCCAAACTTCAGATCAGTAGCTTGAAAAGTGTGCGATATACAGTCCGGACACAAGAGAAACTACCTATACAATGGCTGAGATAAAGAGGGTGTGTCTGGTTGCCATGGAAATGGCCCACATGAGCGAAAGCAAAACATGACACGTCTCTCCCTAATGCACCTACCTACCAAACTTCAGATCAGTAGCTTGAAAACTGTGCGTTATATAGTCCGGACACGAGAGAAACTACCTTTACAATGGCTGAGATAAAGAGGGTGTGTCTGGTTGCCATGGAAATGGCCCACATGAGCGAAAGCAACACATGACACGTCATCTCCCCCTAATGCACCTACCTGCCACACTTCAGATCTGTAGCTTGAAAAGTGTGTGATACACAGTCCGGACACGAGCAAATCTACATTTAGAATGGCTGAGATAAAGAGGGTGTGTCTGGTTGCCATGGAAACGGCCCACATGAGCGAAAGCAATGCATGACACGTCCTCTCCCACTAATGCACCTACCTACCAAACTTCAGATCAGTAGCTTGAAAAGTGCGTGATATTCAGCCCGGACACGAAACGGACGGACGGATGTATAAAAATAAAGTCGTAAATTAAGAAATCCTATAATTTGACAGATTATCTTCAATATGACGTAAACTTGCAAAATGTACAATTACACTTTAAATCCCTTTCGACATTGTTCGATGATGCTTATAAAGATAGCTGGTCTGACATCTCATGGAATAGCATCTCTTCAGTCAGGTCACTAGATGTGTGATAGTTCATGTTGGTCCCAGGTGGTGCCACCTATGGGCAGATTTTAATCAAATGCAATTTCAAGCAACATCTTGATCTGATATGACATCAGAATCAACGGAACTGTGTTTTAAAACCAGACTTCAGCTTGGCTTGCTGTTCCAACTTTTTCAAAGCTTTGAATGAATCAAAAATACTTCAGATGAAGCGATAGAAGTAGATATGTTGATATTTCTGTCATTTGTCAACATTTAGAAGGAAAGTCTAAAAAAAATTTGTATGAATATGTATTGCCTTAAGATTTGCAGAAAGCAGCAGTTTGTCTTGTTTCACCCATACAAGAAATATAAAACCCTAAAATTGGTCATGAAATGTACAATAGTGTAAACATACCACAATAGTGCTCATCAGATCTATCATTGCAGTGGTAGATGCCGTCACAGACCTTCTGCTCTGGCACACACGTGTAGTCCTGACAAGTGTGTTCATTTTTACCACAGTGTACTGAAATATACACAAACAAGTACATGTATTACTAGTTTGTATATGTCTGCATCTAAATATCTAATTATATTGTTTACTATTATATTTCATCTACGTTGGTCCGTGAAATAGATTGCTCATGCTAATTTTGAGATTTCATTTTTGTTTCAACATTAAATAAAGCTAATTGAATCTTGACAAACATACTTGAGAGGTTTAAATGCGGTTCCACACTAGTATATCTATGTTTTCAAAAATAATGAAACATTGATTTTCTCGATTTTGGTGCATGGTATATTTGCTGTATACAGATATCCAAAATAAAATACAAGTCTAGAAAATTTCAGCTAACTATTTCCTATGCCATAAAACAGCACGCAGTGTAATAAACTTACAACAATTATCCTCATCGGAGCCATCTTTACAGTCCCACTCTCCATCACAGAGCCACTCAGACATGATACAGGTCCCATCAGGACACTGGGCCCGGCCATTAGGACACACTGTAACAACAACAACAAATCAACATTATATGTGTACCATTGCACCTGGTCGACTAGGTAAAAGAACATGGAAGGTGTTGGCGGTTTAATTTAAGTTTGAATGGCTTTTCATGAAATTTAAATGCATATATTATGAAGCACTCAAAATAAGTTGATTTCGTTCCGATTGCTGTGAGACAGATGGGAGACAGATGTGCGACAGATGTGCGACATATTGGTGAGAATGTCATGAATAGGTATTATAGTATATTTCCTCTTGTTCGAGAAGATGAGACTACGTTAATTCCCCTAACAATTTGATCACAGGAAGTGCAGTAAAATGGCATATATCTGGCAATAACTTTCATGGCACCAGCTACAAAGTGTCACATTTTCTCATCATATGGCTTTTCTTCAATTTGAATGAAGAATGGGAATGTTATTTTTTCTCTGTCTTTAAAGGGAACGTAAACTCTGGTGAAACTTGCATGGCCAGTTAAAGCTTTTTCCTCATAGAATCCAAATCGTTGATCAGATATTTTTTTACAATTTTTTCAAAGCAGTACAAAACGTCTTAACTTCGTTACACTGGACGAACATAGAGGCCTCCATATTTGAAGAATCGTGACGTCAGTGGACACTAGTTCTTCTGCCTCTGGAGGTAAAAACGCGTCAATTTGCAGAGGTGCAGTACTCGAGACCGTAGCTTACAAACATGAACGAGGATGACAGTGCGACGTGTCGGGAATACCTGAATACCTGGTACCTGAGAAAAAATATTTGTCACGATTTTTTTAATCTATCGGTGTTTTACCGCAGAGTTTACGTTCCCTTTAAACATGTTAAATAACAGAGTTGAAAGTGAACTTCCTGTGATTGAATTATTAGGGAAATTACCGTATTTTATAACATTCTAATGCCTATCCATTGTGCATAATACATACCACAGTTCTCTTCATCACTTCCATCAGGACAGTCTGTTTTGTTATCACATCTCATGAATGACTTAATACAATTGCCATGATTACATTGAAAGTAATACTGTCTGGCCTTGCAATCTGAAAAACATTTCGTGATGAAATTATTATCAATAAATTGTGTTGAAATTATGCATGAAGATCCATAAAGCAAAACAGACGTATTCGTCAAGAGCCATCAATCAGCTACGAGACTGAAATTTCCAAAATTCTCCATTCATCAGAAGCTCAAACCCGAATTCCAGGAAGATTTTTAAGTAAAATGAGCAAATGAAAATGTTGTTGTAAATTTGAATTTAGTCCTGAAGAGTAAAACAGGAGGAAAATATAGGCAGAATAACATGTTCTTCCTTCCTTTGATTTAAAATTTGCAGTCTTCCATGACACCCGACAGCAGAATTGGAGGACTTTCCAGTTTAGAATGAGATTACATGCATACATGTACATACCACAATCTAGTTCATCCGAGTAATCTCCACAATCGTTCACCGTGTCACAGCGTTTGGACGGATGGATGCAACGTCCGGTTGAATTACAGAAGAAATTATCACCATGGCAAGCTGGAAAATAATAAACAACATGTAATCATCAATTAATAAACAATAACATGTAATCATCAAATAATGAAATCATCAAACAATGAACAATAACATGTAATCATCAAATAATGAAATCATCAAACAATGAACAATAACATGTAATCATCAAGTAATGAAATCATCAAACAATGAACAATAACATGTAATCATCAAATAATGAAATCATCAAACAATGAACAATAACATGTAATCATCAAATAATGAAATCATCAAACAATGAACAATAACATGTAATCATCAAATAATGAAATCATCAAACAATGAACAATAACATGTAATCATCAAGTAATGAAATCATCAAACAATGAACAATAACATGTAATCATCAAATAATGAACAATAAACAATGAACAATAACATGTAATCATCAAATAATGAAATCATCAAACAATGAACAATAACATGTAATCATCAAGTAATGAAATCATCAAACAATGAACAATAACATGTAATCATCAAATAATGAAATCATCAAACAATGAACAATAACATGTAATCATCAAATAATGAAATCATCAAACAATGAACAATAACATGTAATCATCAAATAATGAAATCATCAAACAATGAACAATAACATGTAATCATCAAATAATGAAATCATCAAACAATGAACAATAACATGTAATCATCAAGTAATGAAATCATCAAACAATGAACAATAACATGTAATCATCAAATAATGAAATCATCAAACAATGAACAATAACATGTAATCATCAAATAATGAAATCATCAAACAATGAACAATAACATGTAATCATCAAGTAATGAAATCATCAAACAATGAACAATAACATGTAATCATCAAGTAGTAAATCATCAAGCAATGAACAATATAACATGTAATCATCAAATAATGAAATCATCAAACAATGAACAATAACATGTAATCATCAAATAATGAAATCATCAAACAATGAACAATAACATGTAATCATCAAATAATGAAATCATCAAACAATGAACAATAACATGTAATCATCAAATAATGAAATCATCAAACAATGAACAATAACATGTAATCATCAAATAATGAAATCATCAAACAATGAACAATAACATGTAATCATCAAGTAATGAAATCATCAAACAATGAACAATAACATGTAATCATCAAATAATGAAATCATCAAACAATGAACAATAACATGTAATCATCAAATAATGAAATCATCAAACAATGAACAATAACATGTAATCATCAAATAATGAAATCATCAAACAATGAACAATAACATGTAATCATCAAGTAATGAAATCATCAAACAATGAACAATAACATGTAATCATCAAATAATGAACAATAACATTCATCAAATAATGAACATTCTATAACACTTGTGTCAATAACATCGAGCTAGCCCTTGCAATTATTACACGATTTACCACGGTTATGTGAAATGTACATTTGTCAAGTGCAGGTGTTCATTAGGAGATTCCATTTCACAAGTCGGATGAGGAAAGAGACGTCTGCTTTCATACAAATAACAATCGAATAAACCAAACAAATAAATTACAAGATGAAATTTTCCTCTCAAGTTTAACTGTTGTACTAACATGTGATCCTCAAATAATATTGATCAATAACATTTATCAAATTATGAACAATGAATTACTTGAATTGATAGTAGGACAGGCTCCATTCCTCGAAACCAGATTATCAATGGCAATATCACTGGTGTACATAGGGCCCCTCGTGCCCTCAACAATGATAGAGTACACTCCCTTTGGAAAGGTAATGGCCACAGACTTCCATTTGTTCCCCAATGTACCGTCGACGACCCATTTCAACGATGCTTTGCCAGAGGAAGATTCGTTCGACAAAATCTGGAATTCACACAAATATTACAAATAATAATGATCAGCTAACTTCCAACTGAAACTGCTTTAGATTTAAGTATTGGGACCATGGGTAATGTTGGTATTCAGCATCTTCATTTTATCAAGCCAATTTCTACGTTCCCTGCACTTCGAACTTCCCTTGATATATCTGGCCCCCTTCAACTTATAAATAGACATGAGACGTCACTGACCTTGAAAACATTTGAATTTCGTAATGGGTCATAGAAGTGCGTTATTGATTGGCTGACCTATATAGTGGGCTAATACAAACACCATATTAGGAGGAATGATGCCGGTAATTGAGGATGATGTCACTTTACTCACAATCGGCGTGTACATTCTGGTTCATCTCTCGTCCGTAGGTGAAATTTACACCTCGGAATTTGAACACTGAAGGGGATCAGATAAATCAAGACAGGTTCGAAGTGGAAACGTAAAAATTGGCTGGATAAACTGAAGATGGTATTCAGAGGTTGGTCAGTTTACCCAGGTGCCGGTGTTCACCGGTTTCACTGTGATAAGTTTAAGCACATAATTCTACAGTATAGTTTCGAGTCCTACAAATCAGGGGATGTTATAGGTGCATTTAAGGTTAATGCATACACTATCAAAATATGAAATATGGTTGTGAAATATGAGCAGTGTGACTAACGTCACAGGACCTACGAAGTAGGGTAGGCATTAGGTGCCCCGACACTCACTGAACTCTTAGTAATCCCCTGCCCCAAGTTAAAATCCTGCCCATATTAAGATAGGCATGGCCCAAGTCCGAATCACCAGTGATTTTCATCAAAAATCACCGGAAATTTTCATCAAAAGTAGGTCAGCTCAGAACTTGCTGGTAACAGTCCCCTAATGCACCTTCATGCTAAAAATCAAGGTATAATGTCAACGATTCTCCATATTTTGCCGACGAAAGGATTCGGATGGACTCGATCACTCACTCACTGACTACCAGACAATTTGCAGATGGTAGCCTACATGTACTTCGTAGGAAAATCTGTTTCAGCATATCACGAAAAGAATTCCAAGTGTATCATCCTGTTACTGTAACTCATGAACTACTGAAATATGAATAGGAAGAAATCCACTGAATCGAGTGAGTGAATGATATATGATTTAACGTCGCTTTCAACTATAATTCGGTCATATCACGATTGTTTGGGTTCTATTTCTTTGCACGCATGGGAACCCCACGGGAAGGGTCCTATTCCTTTTTACACACGGTAACCCCACGCTTGGGGTCATATTCCTTTTCATACTCCGGAACCCGACGGGTGCCCCAGTCAGTCGCTTCTTACGACAAGCTGTCTGAGGAGCTGAGGCCTATTCTGATGTGCACAACTACATCCCAGGTCAACCCCACGAGAGCCCCACAGGGTTCCAAAGAATCGATAGAGAGATATGGCACTAAATAACCAAACAGAGATATGACACTAAATACCCATATAGCAGAGGGCTGAAGCAGGGAAAAAATGACAGGCCATGAAACATTCTCAGAATTGTGGGGGTGTGAATGTTTAGACTTGTTTATTCGTCATTCAAGTGAAAATTGATAATTCAGCTCAGCAAATCTGATTTCTCGCTTCATAACTATTTTATCCATTAAATTGAACATGTTCCTTTCATACTATCACTCTTCAGCATCAAATATTCTTAATATACATTTAGCTGGTCGTTCTAAATTATAGCAGTTCATCCCATATTTGGCCCGCGAAGTTGTCCTAGCCATAAAAAATTGGCAGTTCATCAGAAATGTCCTGGTAGGAACCTTGCAGATATATGGCACTAACTAATCATAAGAGATATGGCAATAAATAACCGCACTAAATAAGCGAAGTTGAAGAATCGGTGTGCCCGCGATACCGACGCAGCTCAATAACTCACTTTCAGTGATCCTATCCCAGCCCCTCTCATGCTATAGCTCATCCTGAAGCAATGTTCAACCCAGCCATTCTCTGGTAGGATCAAACGGGCTATGCTTCCTGCTGGTACTCCAGTCCCCTCCAGGTATAGGTAATGGCCTGCGGGAAAACAAACAGAATTTATACATAATTATTAACCTAAGAAATGGCTATTTATGGCTTCTTACGCTGAAATGTCCAAACCCAATGACTGGAACTACTTCCTAGTAGACGCTGAAATGGCTAATCGGGTTCATGGAAAGTTACAAAAATCGCGCGTAACAAATTTACTTACGAAGTACCCAAAATTCGACATTCACCCCAAATTTAGAAAACAGAGCAAAATGTAACACAGGCATAAGGATGGCTATATTTTATCATGCTTATATCTGGTGGCTCCATAATTAATTACAGAATCGATGTTGGATTACAACTGGCGTCATTTTACAGTCCTTCTGAACTTTAAAATGTCCTTTTATCACCTGACAACAGTCACACAATACTTTCTACGAAAATTTTATCAAAACTGACAGCAAATGTTTGGCGGTCATGAATCCACTCAGTGAACATGTCATACGAATACTATTCAAATAGTAAAGGCGGGTACTACTCGATTACAAACCGTTTCAGCAATACTTGATAGCCACAGTCTGATCTCTCACATAGAATCTTCCCAAAACTTATCACATGTCATATTCTCCCTTTATTTCAAGAATTTGTGAGAGAGTCACAGTGCGGTGAAATCTGGATATTACCGATTCTTACCCGATGAATTTGTGTAAGTTCGATCATGTCTTGGTCCAGTGTTGACAGATGGTGTCGAGTCACTACTTCGTATCCAATTCATGTCGTCGTTCGTATCTTGTACGTAGCTACAAATACTTCCATCTTCAAAGTTACAATCTGCCAATGAAGCTACAAAAGAAGAGAAAATGGTCTATCAAGTTACCTGAAGCTTTGACTTAATTCTCTCTGGATTTGTTAATGACAATTACAGATTAATACAACATTTTCTGGATTCTTACTTGAGAGAAAGAAAGAGATTTAGATCTAATCTCTCATTCAGCAATATTTCAGCTAAAAAGCAATGATGGATTATACTTGATAGCATCAGCTGATGATGGAAATATCAGCTGATCTACTTGGTTTGGAGTCACTTGAATATTTTTGTGTCTCCTAGTAGCTTTAGAAACTGCTCAAAAGTTGATATTCCAAGTTTGGCCGGTTTCAGAAATGAAATTTCGCATAGCTTATCTGCCCTTGTTTGATAGTTTGTGATATCATGTCAGACCACCTGGCCCAACATCAATATGCCGGCAGTCTGCGGGCAGCATGGCTGATGTGACATCACAGTCAAGGAGAGATAAGCGATGACAGTTCGGAAATTCTGAAATAAGCTGGGATTGGGATACCAACAAGCTACGAGATGACAAAATACTTCAAATTAAACCAAAGTATATAGACATGATAGACCGATATTTCTATCATAATTCAATCCAAATAAATTACAACAAATAGTGAATAAGTGAATAGTGAATGAGAATAATTTAAGAGGCTCAAAAAGGTTCATGCAATGGAATACTGAGTAATCATTTTCCAGCTGGAGAAAAAGCTCTCAATTGGATCTTGCACAACAACAATCCAATCAGATTCTGTGATGGAAATTCCTTGCTTGTCGATTTTGGCTTGCATATCCAATCAACTTCCATTTTATCGTCTGGTATATTGTGCAAGCCTCCCACTGAACTAGGGTACCCCAGCATGTCAACCCAGTCAACAAGTCCATCAAGCCTCCCACTGAACAAGGGTACCCCAGCATGTCAACCCAGTCAACAAGTCCATCAAGCCTCCCACTGAACTAGGGTACCCCAGCATGTCAACCCAGTCAACAAGTCCATCAAGCCTCCCACTGAACTAGGGTACCCCAGCATGTCAACCCAGTCAACAAGTCCATCAAGCCTCCCACTGAACTAGGGTACCCCAGCATGTCAACCCAGTCAACATGAATTGCAGGCAAGCACCTAAAAGGTGCGTGGACCCCCTCAGCCTGTTTTTTTTTTTTTTTTTAGTCAAGTAGGATCAAGGGCTCAGAAATACAGGCCAATTTAGTTTCGAGGAAAACACTCTACAGCCAGGGCGCCCAAAACTCAAATGAAACAAAAAAACGAAAGTGTTGTTGTTGTTCAATTTGAAAGGATTTCTGAAGGAAATACTCCCAGAAAAAGCTTCTGGAAGCCTCAATATCGATCCGATTGCATAGCTGGGTATTGAATTTCATGTTAATAAACCTCTGTTTTGTGATTGATCACAGGCTCTTTGCACCGTAAATTCACTTTAAAAAATTGGACCCTCAATAATGAATTAAGAAAAGGAACTGGGAGTTTGGGATCGGAACCTGCAAAAAATCTTTGGATACCGTATATAACAGACTTCGATTTCACGTGAGTGGTGTGCTGGGATTACAGCATGCAAGAAAGTGTAGCTCTATCAGTGGCAATTTATGCATTGCACAAGTGTGATAACAAGTAAACACACTGATTGACACAGGCCCACCCTTATCATTATTTGGGGGGGGGGGGGCATAAGCTCCAGGTATGCAAACTGGTTCAAAATTGCCCAGAGTCAGGCTAAAAATGAGTTCTCCTAATCACTCGTTTTAAATAATTTCCAAGGTACAGTAACATGTTTGGTGACAAAAATTGAAGCATTATGTTGTACCAGTTGAATGTGTGGACACAAATATGGTTCATGCAAAAGTTTTAGGATAAATC
This sequence comes from Hanleya hanleyi, assembly GCA_036873755.1. NCBI lineage: Eukaryota > Metazoa > Mollusca > Polyplacophora > Lepidopleurida > Hanleyidae > Hanleya > Hanleya hanleyi. The sequence continues at coordinate 14,484 of JAVTVY010053226.1, read as the reverse complement.
ATATGATGTAGAATAGAATGATTTAATAGCAAAATTAAAGAAAAATGTTGTCCTTCATTGAATGAGAATCTTGAATGGACCAGGCTTTCTTGTATCAGGGAACCTTTAAAATTCACACTGAAACATGCAACCAAAGGTTCCCGATGGGCATAGATAACAGTGCAAAAGTTAAGCCATCAATAAATAATAATAAAAAAATAAATTAAAAATTATGAAATCATCACAGCCATCTGAAAATCTAATCATTTCATCAGTCAACATTCAGGAAGCGCTCACCAAAGTTTTGTCAGCCCCAACTTGATAGATCTGCAGATATTCAGCGGACAAGAGCATGTTGATGGGAATAGATAACAGTGCAAAAGCTGAGCCATCAATAAATAATAAAAAAAAAATTAAAAATCATGAAATCATCATAGCCATCTGTAAATCTAATCATTTCATCAGTCAACATTCAGGAAGCTCTCACCAAAGTTTGGTCAGGCCGGACTTCATAGATCTGCAGATATTCAGCGGACAAGAACATGTTGACGGACGGACGCTAGGACGGACGGACGTACGTACATGGCAACGACAAGACCCCACAACCCTATGGGCTGAGGGGTAATAACAAGTCCATCAAGCCTCCCACTGAACTAGGGTACCCCAGCATGTCAACCCAGTCAACAAGTCCATCAAGCCTCCCACTGAACTAGGGTACCCCAGCATCTCAACCCAGTCAACAAGTCCATCAAGCCTCCCACTGAACTAGGGTACCCCAGCATCTCAACCCAGTCAACAAGTCCATCAAGCCTTGCAATGTTTCTTTGTCTGCCTCATTTGATATAATAGTTCTGCTGTGGACATGCCAAAGGCTCCTACTGTAAGGTCACACTGCTCACCTATTTCACATAATACACTCCATGACAAAACTCACCTTCATCACAGAAGAGTTCATCCGTGAAGTCCTCACAATAATCTATTCCATTACAGATCAATGATTGGTTGAACTGTACAAACTCACCTTCACCACAGAAGAGTTCATCCGTGAAGTCCTCACAATAATCTATTCCATTACAGAACAATGATTGGTTGAACTGTACAAACTCACCTTCACCACAGAAGAGTCCATCCGTGAAGTCCTCACAATAATCTATTCCATTACAGAGTACAATCTAGGTAAACCAAGATGGTAAATCAGGGGAATACCATCTAGACGTAACGCTATGAAAACTTCGTGCGAAATGTTCGCCAATATTCTGAGAGATCCCATAATAAACCAGTCACGACAATTTCTACCTTTTCTCTCTGACAATGATTGACGTTTACCTCACGGAGATGAACATCTCGCGCGGCACAATCTTCTGATATTTTCTACCCCCTAACAAAGCTACACTTTTCAGCGGGAGTATACTCTCTGATCTTCACGGATCTGTCTGGAAATTATGCCATATTTGGATACTGTTTCTCGATAATGTTTATATATTAGTCCACGTGCTATCGTGTGTACTTAACGTGGACGTGATTTCAACAAGCTAGCCACATAATTGGCTAACAAATGTAGTTTCAGATTCGCATGGGATTTATATAGGGCTGAATTCAGATATAATATTCCGTGATATTATATCTGAGTTTACGGAGATCGTACAGAGCAATGATTGGTTGAACAGTACAAACTCACCTTCACCACAGAAGAGTTCATCCGTGAAGTCCCCACAGTCATCTATTCCATTACAGAGCAATGATTGGTCGAGGAGGCAGTTACCATTATAACAGTATAATCCAGAACAGGTACTCGTCACATTAGATGACGCCCCTACAAGACAGAGGAAAGATTCTCATACTTAGCTTGTACACAGAACTTTAAATTACACAATAGACAGTATGTTTAACATCATGCTCAAATTAGAGAAGCACCCAAAAAGAGAACAAAAAAAATATTCTTTTTAATTTGCAACATTGAAAATCAACCATAGAGATTTTTTCATTACCGTAATTAAGTATCATATCCAAGTCAAAACCCTCCAAATTTTATCTGTACTCTGAAAGTTTCAATACTTTCTAAAGTAGTTTGCATTCGGATCCCTCCCTGAAAATGTTTTTGTTACACAAAATAGACCGTGTGCCCAAATTTGGGAAATCTATACCCCTGGATTTCAACAACTGAAGGTAAGTCAAATGTGAAAGAGTTTTTCTTTTCAATTCACCATACTGTAGATTCTTTCATCAGGATCATAATAATAATTCCATCACATTCGTACATGTACCTCCAGGTTCAGATTTTTATTTATTTTTAGTATCAGAAGGTGAAGACTGCCACATAAGAATATCGGATGGACAGTTACTGGATATTGTTAAGTCAATTTCATTTGACTTTCAAGTTTCAAAAATATATGCTGGACTTCATTTTTATTAAACTTTCACTGATCTTTAAGTAAATGTTGTTAAATCCCTGGACTGACAAGGATCTATGATTACATGTTATTAAATTCCTGGACTTTCAAGGATGTATAAATGGTGTTAAATCCCTGGACTGTCAAGGATCTGTAATTACATGTTATTAAATTCCTGGACTTTCAAATATCTAAGTAAATGGTGTTAAATTCCTGCACTGGCAAGGATCAACAATAAAGCGTTGCTGAATTCCAGGACTTTCAAAAGGATCTATTAGTGAATAATGTTAAATTCCTGGAAGTTCCAGGCCTTGGAAATGGATTCAAAAATTTAAGGACCTTCTCGTTTCTCCAGGATTTGTGAAACCCTGAACCGAGAAGTACATGTGATGGCCTTAAGATGATCACATTTATACAACCATTCACCTGCATTTCCCTCAAACTTAAAGGCTGACGATAATAGCTTGTCTGACATGTCTGATCGGAATTGCTCCAAAGTGATGTGTAAAGTTCAATGTTTATACAGTTCACCTAATATCACTAAACCTTATGGGCATGATACAAGTGACATTTCATTAGATATAATTCTTTGAAATTAGATAACTGGGGTCACTGTGTTCATAATGTATAGTAGGTGAATTATAATATTCTATTTTGTACTACAATGTGATCAAATTATGATTATTAGTTTCCACAAAATGTACTTCCTGATATAATATAGCACTGTAAAAGTTGCATGTTTTGTTTTGGACGTCTTCTACTTCTATTATTATTATTATTATCTGTAATGAGTTCTTAGTTTTCCCTTACAGCACAAATATTGCATGTTCCATACATGGTTTCTCTGCCATAAACTAGAGTTGTGTTTGTGCAAACAGAATGAGGGAGGGAGTTGTTTCAACAAGAGCTCGGTCGTACCACGACATTAATTTGGGTCCTTTCTTTTCACTCCCGAGACCCCACGGGTCGGGTCCTATGGTTTCTTACACCCGATCCCCATGGGTGCCCCAGTTAATTGCCTTTTATGATAAGCTGTCTGAAGAGCTGAGGCCCTTGATTCATTTCACAATCGTGGGGTGTGCACAATGACACCCCAGGTCAATTTCTGGAAGCCTCGCAGGGCACAAAGCATAAAATAGCCCAGTCTGGAGACAATAATGTGTCCAGCTGTACAAAGGCCTACATCATAGATCCTTTGCATCTATCCTGGATGCAGACATATTGCTGTAGTAGCTGGTGACCCTTTACTTAGCAGTCCAGTGCCCTACCAAATGAGCTAATTGTAAACCATGCCACATCCTACCACAATGTGCACACTTATCAGGGTAGTATACTTACAGACATCTATAATTGGAGTCATGGTACATATGTTAGGGTCATCATCATCGGGGAGCTGTTCACAGTCTATACCCATCTCCACCAAACAGTCTGATGACAACGCTGAAAAATCAACATCAAGTAATGAGGCTATACATGCAGGGCATTAAAAATTTTAACCAGACAGACAGACGTCAGACAGACAGTTAGCATTACATAGGCTCATTTTGCAAATGCATGGAAGCCAAAAAATATTCAAAACTTTGCAGGCACTTTTGATACCAGAAACACATGGGATTATGTAAGTGGAAGATATTCTCAGAAATATTCTCAGGGAAGAAACATTTTTCCCAGAATTATTTCAAAGATTGGTATAAATTTTAGTTTGTCAATGGAAAAGAAAATTTCTGGGTATCAAGTGAAAACAAAGCTCATCAATGTATTATATAAATATCTGGAATCGAAAAGTCTTTTGACGTTTGATGTACGACATCAGAGATTCAAATAAATTTGTCTGATTTGGTACAGAATTGCTGTAATTGTCTAAAATTTCAACCATGGTATTGAACAACCATGGAGTTTTATAGGTTCAGTTAAAACTATTCTGTTACGCAACTTGTAATTTCAAGCTTACTTTGACAAGCTGCCTTGCACACAGGGTAACGTCGTTCCTGAGAACATCTGGGGAACAGGAATGAGCAGAGAATGGTCTTGTCAAGTACGTAGCAGTCTGATGTGTTCACCATCACTTTTGCAAATGCTTGCGCTGCCTCATTCTGAGAGCTGTGACCGAGACTATTGGGGAAGGATGTAGTTGTGTAGGTTAACAGGCCTGCACACATTTCCATGGTGACAGATTCACAAGCTGTAAGAAATTGTCCAATATAATGATATTAGTCCGTTTGGAACAAAACATTTCAGGCATTGTTGTTATTTATTTCATTTGAACAATTTAAATATCTAATTAGCTGCAACATTCACCAAACTTTACATGATCCAGCCATAGTAAATCGTTTATCAATAAGATCAAAGTGAAATTATTTTATTAACATCAGGCAGTAGTAGAATCGTTAGCAGGGCTTTGTTTTTAGCGCGGGTGATAACTCACCTGCACGCAAACACTCGCGTGAATTCATGTCACGAGAGTGATTTTTAGCTCACGTAAAACTGTCACATTTTATATTGTATTGTATTGCAACCACTCACCTAACTTTCAAATACCCTCTCCTAAATATTTTGATGTGAGCTATTTTTAGCTCGCGCACTAATTCTAAACATGAAGCCCTGCGTTAGCCATGGTAAAATTGTTTATCAAAATGATCAAGCCATAGTAAAAGCATTTATCAACATGATCAAACCATATAAGAAATTGTTTGCCAACATGATCAAGCCATAGTAAAATAGTTTAACAATATGATCAAGTCCCAGTGAAATCGAGCAACATTTCTCAGAAAATTCTATCTGCAATAAAGTAATGAAGTTGTCCTGGATGCGTCATTCAAAGATTCAACATTTTGAGCTTAGAATAACAATGTTCACTTACTTGCCAGCACTGGTGTAGTAGGTATGGTAGGTGAGCTGGACTCTATTTCTGTAATATTAGTGAATTGGTAGATATAGATAACCAGAGATGCCAAACATTATACTTAAAATGTGTCTGTTAAATTTGTTACTTTTCCTTTTGATTAATATAGCAGAAAAAGAAACTCAATTATTTGGATTAACTCTTTCTATAGCCCAATGAACACACAGTGAACATAATGTTGTATTAGAACAATAACAAGCCTTCAAGTGGCTCACAGTGAAAATATAGAAGAAAATATAGGAGGAATTTTGCAAAAATATCATGAATATAGGAGAAATATAGGAATTTTCTGTTCCCCGCACACAGCGAACATTTCATCGGGAAACAAACCACCACCCCACAAGTAGACGTAGTCTCGGGTTCAATCCCTGGTCTCATGGGCGCAGCTCGCCAGTTAATTGGTTAATAGTTGGAAAATGTTCCAAGAAATGTTCGCAGTCACCGCATAAAGGCGAAAAAACAAGTTTGATCTGGAGAACATTTGTTCCGAGCAGTTTTTTTTCCTGTTTTGGGGCCCTGCACACAGAAGACGAAAACAGCTCAGAACACTGTTTTTGTTCTAATACAACAAAATGTTCACTGTGTGCATTGGGCTCAAACAAATACAATGAAACCTGGAAACACCAGAATCCCGTCAACACCGATCAAACTACTTGGTTCACTTTTCCTCTCATGGTAAATACCTATACCCAGGCCCTGAAAACATCGGAACCGGTCAGAACCGACCATGTTTTTAAATGCAAACCTATCTAAACAATGTTAATTGACCCTGGAATCACCGATGCAGCATGTGTCTAACCGACCAGCAGTCTTCTGATTAACTCGCCGTCAAAATCACCGGCATTGTGAGTCTGTCACTCTCGAAATGCAATAGGGGTGTCAGGCATCGGTCACTGTAAATTCGATTGACCTCCCTTGACCAGTAATGTACCTAATGCCCCTGTGTTGGTTTTAAACTCGTTGAAACAATTTTGTCCTGCAAAATCTCGCCCCAGGGTCCTTCTTATAGCGACTCCAATTTCGTTCATTTGACACCATTTTGGGCAGAAAAATTGCTCCAAGTGAGTTTGATCAGACATGTCAATTTCAGAGTATGACTATTCTTATTTTGTAATAAATCGGACAAACCGTCTCGGACATATAGCAGGTAATAAACAACTACGTACAAACGACCAGCTAAATGCCGCAGAGGTAAAATTCTCTGCAATACAGTCATCTGAATTTAGGTCTATGACAAGGCATTTCCGAAACCAACTCCAGCAGAACTGAATATATTGTAACGCATCAACAACATTTTCAGTATTGCAAAAAACAATATTATTGCAACACAACATATTGCTTGAAGCTTCTTTCCATCAGCGTAGTTGTTGTAGTTGTCGGCTGGTTCAAGTTCATACAACCGCCACCATGGCGCACCCTGAGAAAATCGACACACTGTCATAACAGACGTTTTTGCTCGGTACATTCGCCAGTCGGACTTAATTCAGAATTGTGATGAGATTTTACATGTCATGTGTATAATTCTAACTTTTCCCATCTCGAGGAGGTATAGGGAATGAGATTTACACACAGATAAAATTGAAGAACTTTACAAAAATAACCAGTTATGAAAAATCAAACCAGTTACCTTTTTTTAGACTTTAATTTACAATCGATACATAACCCTAATCAATGGATATAATTTTTTTTAAACAGTAAAGCCGTTTAAAGTTAAATTACAGTATCTTCTCTATCCCACACTAGAAATATCACCAAACATGCTCAGTGAACTGTACAAGCATGCTCAGAAAGTAAACCTTTGGCTGACTTACGTGAAAGAGTAGAAGTGCTGGATGTTGTTGGTCCTGAAAATACGAAGGAGTACTGAATAAAGAATATTGAAGATGGTTATAAAATACTGAATTTTATGATTATTGAATCACATAAAGATGGCATATCAGGCCTGGTCGTGCGGAAAAATTGAAGGAGTGATGAAACAGTCTCCTGGATCCCTTGGGGCGAGCAAATCGCTTACCTCAAAATGGCTCGCCTAAAGGCAGTTGGGAGAGCAAACTAGAGCATAGTCTGAGGGATGCACACATTTGATCAAAATGATCAGTAAGGCTGCTTACAAGATACCCCCCGTAAGGGCATAGATACATGGGGGTGGTTAACGTTTCACGAGTAAGCTGAATGGGATTGTGGCAGTGGAAATCATCAGTAAGCATGCTTACAAGATACCCCCCGGATGCACATTTGATAGGAATTGACGAGTATTTGTAGAGGAATATAAGTATACATGTTATGAGTGGCGGCACAGTATGTAACTAGTTGACAATGAGACCTCGCTCGGTTGGAGTGCGGTTAACGGATTGTCTATGCATGTGTCGCGACGATACTCAGATGAGTTTAATGGATTGTTCAGAAAATTGATGTTAATAATGATTGTTGAGAATGGGGTTATGCAGGCATATTGTGTTTTACCTAACTGTTGTTACCACTAGAACCGTGTAGACTTGAAATGGGCTGTTGCAACAGATAGGCGAATTACTGTCATCTGGATAACCATATTGAAGAGGAAAAGGAAGTCACCATATTGAAGAGGAAAAGGAAGTAAATGGGAAGTGAAATATTAAACTTACTACCTGTAGACGCATATGCAACATCCTGAGCTAGGTCTCATGGTATGGCAGCTACATACAAAATTTGAGAAGAATCTAATCAGCCGTTGTCAAGTTATGCTCCAGAAATGGAATGTTACGGACCAACTGAGAAAATTCTGCCCATAGGTGGCGCCACCTGTAGACGCACATGCGCCAAACGCAATCCCAAGCAAGGTCTCATGGTAAGGTAGCTACATACCAAATCTGAGAGGAATCCAATTAGCTGTTGTCAAGTTATGCTCCGGAAACGAAATGTTACGGACCGACAAGAAAAAGTTTTGACCCTAGGTGGCGCCACCTGTAGATGCACATGCGCCAAACGCAATCCCAAGCGAGGTCTCATGGTAAGGCAGCTACATACCAAATTTGAGAGGAATCCAAGTAGCGGTTGTTAAGTTATGCTCCGGAAACGAAATGTTACGAACTGACTTGAGAAACTTTTGACCCTAGGTGGCGCCACCTGTAGACGCACATGCGCCAAACGCAATCCCAAGCGAGGTCTCATGGTATGGCAGCTGCATACCAAATTTGAAATTAATCCAAGTAGCGGTTGTCAAGTTATGCTCCGGAAACGAAATGTTACGGACTGACATGAGAAACTTTTGACCATAGGTGGCGCCACCTGTAGACGCACATGCGCCAAACGCAATCCCAAGCGAGGTCTCATGGTAAGGTAGCTACATACCAACTTTGAGAGGAATCCAAGTAGCGGTTGTCAAGTTATGCTCCGGAAACGAAATGTTACGGAATGACCCTAGGTGGCACCACCTGTAGACGCACATGCGCCAAACGCAATCCCAAGCAAGGTCTCATGGTATGGTAGCTGCATACCAAATTTGAGAGGAATCCAACTGGCGGTTGTCAAGTTATGCTCCGGAAACAAAATGTTACGAAATGACTTGAGAAACTTTTGACCCTAGGTGGCGCCACCTGTAGACGCACATGCGCCAAACGCAATCCCAAGCGAGGTCTCATGGTATGGCAGCTGCATACCAAATTTGAAAGGAATCCAAGTAGCGGTTGTCAAGTTATGCTCCGGAAACGAAATGTTACGGACTGACATGAGAAACTTTTGATCATAGGTGGCGCCACCTGTAGGCGCACATGCGCCAAACGCAATCCCAAGCGAGGTCTCATGGTAAGGTAGCTACATACCAAATTTGAGAGGAATCCAAGTAGCGGTTCTCAAGTTATGCTCCGGAAACGAAATGTTACGGAATGACCCTAGGTGGCGCCACCTGTAGACGCACATACGCCAAACGCAATCCCAAGCAAGGTCTCATGGTATGGTAGCTGCATACCAAATTTGAGAGGAATCCAACTGGCGGTTGTCAAGTTATGCTCCGGAAACGAAATGTTACGGACGGACGTACGGACATCCGTACGGACGGACGGACGGACGGACGGACGGACAAGCTGAAACCAGTATACGCCCCCTACACTACGTGTCGGGGGGTATAATGAATTTTCACCAAATAAATGAACAAATGCTGTTGTTTTGTGCCAGGTACTGTTTTCCGACTTCGGTTTCTTCAGGTCGACCTTGCTTCCCTTAGCTTTGACATGTTCGATAGATGCAGCCATGGCGAATAAAATTAAAATTAATAGACGATGCAGATATATCTTCGCCTGTCCTCACGCCAACATGGCGCCTCGAAGTCACGTAGTCATAGCAATGGCTGAAGTTCCACAGAATATCGCAAGAAGACAGCTATGAATGTGACGCACTTCCTGCTTGGTACTGAAAGTGGAAGTGGGCTCCAGTGATACATTTTCGAGGGGTCGAATTGGCCATCATAAACGAAAATTTGATAAATCAGTCACCTGAAACGACTTGGGCGTGTTTGGGCACAAGTGCTCGCAATATGTGGCCAGGCCTGCATATGATGACCATAGTGGTGATAAAAATAAATACTAGGCTAAGCTTTAAGACAGATGTAACTTTGAAAAGTTTCAACTACAATGTTGGAAATTGTCTTCAGATTATCCCATAGCTAACTAGGCGGGAAAAAAAAATCTTCAGTTGCACAGACACTTTTTTTTTGGAAAAAAAAAGTGACAATGGAGGGATGTTTTTTTTCTTCTTTCTATATCCATCTTTTCTGGCAAACTGATGCTGCAGTAGTTCAATACAATTCGCTTGAAGCCAACACTGTTCTTTGAGTTACTTGAGGAAGCAGCCTTTGATAATATTATTTCCTTGCAACAAAACAAGATAGTGTTCGAGAACATTATTTCGGCAAAATTTCAAGAGAAATGTGTAAAAAATGAGAAGAAAAAAATGCTTAAAATGGGAGAAAAATAATACATTTTTCTTCTTCTTTTTTTTTTTTGCTGTTGGCTATAAAAATAGCTAATGCAGAAGCTGAAGAAAATGATGCCGCAGTGCCTGTCAAGCTGGAAATTTGTTTAATTCAAGCTTACATACCTGTTATACTGATACAGTCTCCACCTGGTCTGGCATATTTATCACATTCATAAATCAGGTTGAATCTAGTACCACAGCCATTCATGAAAGCTGCAAACAGTGAAATTATATAACATTATATCGGATCTCACAATATGACTTTTTGAGAATAATAGTTTGAAAGTATGGTGAAAAACAGAAGACACTTCATCAATCAGTTTGTTGAAGGAAGAATCTTGATAACTGTTATATTTGTAGAAATTCTAAGGATAAAATTTAGAGCTGCCTTCCAGCATGACCAGCAGATTAAACGGAGATGAAAAATCCTGGTCAGGTTATAAAGCTTAACAGTTAACCAGGCATTTAAATTGAATATCTTCAGAAAGCATGAAAACAACTGCATTCAACATGTTTTACGGAAAAACTCTTTTCGGAAATGCAATTGTTTACAAAATGTATAAAAAAAGATTGCCATTACAATCGAACAATTTCCAGCACCAGTATATAACATGGCAGTGTGACTAACGTCACAGGACCTAGGAAGTAGGGTGTTTTGCCAATTCCAAGGTTTCTAGTCATCTAATTAGGTCAGAAAGTAGGTCACATTGACCTTGACCCAAATAGGTCAGGTCACACTGACATTGACCTAATTAGGTGCATTTCCATGGTCTTGGGAGGCATTAGGACAGGTTTTTGCCAATTTTGAGGTTTATAGGTCACCTAAGTAGGTAAAATTTTCATCAAAAGTAGGTCACCTCAGAATTTGCTGGTAACAGTCCCATAATGCATGTTCATGCCAAAAATCAAGGTTCTAATGTCAACGGTTCTCCTTATTTTGCCGGAGAGAGGATTTGGATAGACTTACCAACTCATTAGGCCTACCGGACAATTTGCAAATGAGAGCCTACTTCATAGGAAAAGTCTGCTGAAATCTTAAGTCAATACAATACTTTATTTCCATATATATGCAGTACATAACATTCAGTGGTAGAACTCGATCGAAGGCATCAATAGAAATAAATACCTGAGCATAAATCCTGACAGGGGTAAAGGGGGAGTCCGACTTCAGGATCACACTGAGGAAACGTGTTAGAGCACAGGAACAGACGGTCATACGAGGAACAATTCTCCTGCATAATGGGCAGATAACTCTCAAATCTCTCCACAAGGGCAGTCTCGTTCTGATTTTGAAATAACACAGTGGCTGGGTAAAGAGCTTGACATATGTCAGGCTTCACAGCAGAACAAAAACCTGAAAGGGTACAAAAACACAGCATGATCAATTTACAGATAAATTGATTTCAGGACTTTCTTTAGATCTGGCTGAAGTGAAAAGAAATTAATTTGAATACTGATAATATTATATATAGAAGTATTGAATAAATTTCTTACTGTCAAAGTCCAATAGAATTTATTTCCATGATGCCATAAAACAGTCTTGAACAGTACATCACAAGTTCTTTCTTACAGGTGAGCAACATTTCCTTGCAAATACTAGTGCAGCAACATGGAGATACTAGTGCCTTTATCAGCTTGATGAAGGATACTAGTGCCTTTATCAGCTTGATGAAGGATACTTGTGCCTTTATCAGATTGATGAAGGATACTAGTGCCTTTTCAGATTGATGAAGGATACTAGTGCCTTTATCAGCTTGATGAAGGATACTAGTGCCTTTATCAGCTTGATGAAGGATACTAGTGCCTTTATCAGATTGATGAAGGATACTAGTGCCTTTGTCAGCTTGATGAAGGATACTAGTGCCTTTATCAGCTTGATGAAGGATACTAGTGCCTTTATCAGCTTGATGAAGGATACTAGTGCCTTTATCAGCTTGATGAAGGATACTAGTGCCTTTGTCAGCTTGATGAAGGATACTAGTGCCTTTATCAGCTTGATGAAGGATACTAGTGCCTTTATCAGCTTGATGAGGTGCCAGTATCTCCAATGAACCACTGCTCCTCTGCAGTAAATAACTTGCTCTCCATAAAAGTACACCTTCAGTTACTTAAGACGAGCATGATCAGTGACCATTGATATAAAGGAGACAAAAATGGTCCTTGGGGTAACCTACCTAGATTAGGGGTGGATATAACTGTGATTGCAGTTGTTGTTGATGGTATATCTGGAGAGTAGCCTGGATAAGAACAATATGTATACAATCAGATATATTATTCAGAGAGCTCAATAAATACAAATGAATGGGGAAATTCAGAAACCTTTCTTCCAAGACTTTAGTTTTTTTCCACAAACTGATGTAGTTTACCCAGTCCTAGCCAGAACAGACCAAATGTTGTCCCCACTCAGAATTTTGGACAATAAACTGTGCATAGTAGTTACATTGACAAATCAGGGCCATCCAAATGATAAATATCGTCACTGAATTTCCACCCTAGAGTTCCTCTATATTTTATTCAAAAACTTTCACAAGACCTACATACCGCCATCAAAACACTGGTCGTTTGCATACTTGTTACAGTCTAAAGCCAGCGAGCAGGAAGAGGCTACCTCTGAAAATAGAAAAGTATGCTAGAGAAAAATACTGATATTCCAATCACCCAGTCTGAGCAGTGCAGTACCTAGTTTCATTATCATTTAAACCAAGTTATAGACAACGTTCCTTGGTTTCTATCACATTGGATTCATACCTTCCATCTTCACCTCGCAGACCTTTACAAATATGTCAATGTAATCTAGGAGTAAACTCGAAGCCGTCAGAAGGCAGCACAAGGCTCACTCCAGTTGCAACATATCTGAATATTATTTGCCACATTGATCTTAACAAGCCATGGTCAACGTGAAATGAACCATCATCCTGTCATGGTTCGTCTGACAAAGCCGAGCCAGGACAGATAATTCATCAGCCATGACAAAGACAAGCCGTCTTTTAATAGTCTTTCTGATTAGCATTAGAGACCTCATAACCTCTCTGAATATGCCCATATTCGAACAAATTAAGTGCCAGGCAATGTGTCATATTTCATCTCCTTTCGAAGTCAGATGTTCATTTACATGCATTTTGTGTTAGAGAGACTTTCCTATCAGACGGGGTTTGCATTTTCACATTTTCCTCTGCATTTCGCCTGAATATAACAAGGTCCCACGAAGCTGGCGAAGCAACCTTATGCGCCATATTTTGATTGACCATTAGTTAAAACAGACCTTTCAAATCTTAGTCGCGTGGAGTACAATATCCAGCAGGAGTGGTCATAGAGTATATAGACCTGTAGAAGGTGGATGGAAATGAACGTGATCTAGAGGTAATCAAAATTAACGGAATGGATGGGATACCTGATAAAATACCGTATCAAATAGCAGGATCAGTTACCTTCACAAAGATATCTACATGGACTCAAAGTAGAGCCAGTTATTGGATCACACACTGGGAACCAGTCACTGCAAAACATGGCCAGGGAATTGGCAGAACACTTCTTATCTATTACAGGCTTGAACACAAGTTTGAAGACATTGGTGACTTGTGCCTGAGTTTTTCCTGGCGGCATCTTGGTGAAGTTGAACAGCGTGCGACAATCTTGTAACTCCAACTCCTCACAGGGACTGGCTGGAAAGATAGACCATGAGAGAAATGTGAGCAGATCGTCAATAAAACTCTCCAGGCTGATCAATAATGTAGATAAGGGACATAAAATCAAATAGGGAACCTCATCAATCAGGCAATTAAGACAGAATATGGATAGTACAACACAAAATAACTTGCTGTATGTTCCAGGAAAGGTTTTTTAAAACACTGGGTATGTACCATCTGCACAAGTCCTGGTAAACCATAAATCCTCGCAGAGGGTTTACCTGGACCTTTCTGCTGATTCGGATGAGTTCTCGAGTCGTTGCGTCTATTAAACAATCTCATACATTTCATCCCCAGCTGTAGTTTTGAATTAGCGTGTTGATATCTGAAGCCTGTGGTTTTCGCTTTGATACCCGATGTCGATTTCAGCATAATATCAAAGGTAGTCTGGACGTCGATGAAATTCAAACCAGTCAAAACTCAAACTTCGCTGTGTATTGGCCTGATGAGCTGCTCTAGTTCGGTTTAGTAGCTTTGATATCCAGAACTGCCATCGGTAACTAACCAAGCTAGTGTATCGATCATAAACCTGCTGATTGAGACACTGGCTCACGAGGATGGGTAACTACATATATATAAA
>JAVTVY010053225.1:0-25456 GCA_036873755.1 Hanleya hanleyi | reverse complement strand
GACAGCATGATCACCCCACCCATTGCTCGAGTCGTGTGGTGTTACGGAGAATGGCAGGAAGCGTATGCAGCAATGCCCCACATCACGTTCGTGGAAGGCCTACCCAACCTGGCCGATTTGGAACCCGACACATTGGTGGTTGTGGATGATCTCATGGCGGAGACGGATGCACGGGTCACCCAACTCTTTACCAAAAGCAGCCATCATCGACGGCTCAGCATCATCTACATTGTGCAGAATCTGTTCAGTAAAAACAAAGAACATCGGAATATCAGCTTAAATGCCCACTACCTGGTGGTCTTCAAAAACCCGAGAGATACCACTCAACCGCTGCACCTGGCGAGACAGATGTATCCCGGCCGCACACCGTTTGCGTTGGAAGCCTTCAAAGATGCCACAACCCCTCAGCACGGGTATATGCTCTTCGATCTCAAGCAAGCCACCCCCGACCACCTTCGACTACGGACCGGCATCTTTCCCGGAGAGACCCACCACGTGTACATGCAAAAATAATGTAAACACACCCACAGTGGCGCCCCCAGCTGGGGGCTGTGTGTTTGATGATGGGGAATAATAAAAAGAATGAATACCACAGCAGGGTTGACTTTGTCTGTGAGGTGGACAAAAAGGGCAGAGTTGTGGGTTCTAGCATTAGTTGTACAGGATGTCTGCGCGAGTACGGAAGCACGCTCCCACGCTCCGTGTATTGAAGACGGCCCCACCTGAGTTAGTCCGAACCATTGTACGCGGTGCGGACCCTGACCTTGTACGCTGTCTGTGCGAGATCGGGTACAACCTGTTAAAAGGCAACGTACCACTGACTCCGGCTCAGAAGACCAAGTTGGCCAAGCATAAGATAGGTCTCCGAACCCTAGTCCACAAGCGGGTCCCTCAAACACAAAAGAAAAAGGTGTTACAGAAAGGCGGCTTTCTCGGGGCCATCTTAGCACTGTTGGCCGCTTCCGTGTTGGGTCCAGTATTGGGTGGACTCTTCGGCCGACAATGAACCACACGAAAAAAATGGTCCTCGTCGAACCACGGTTCCTGCAAACCCTCCAATCACCCTACCCTGTCCCACCTACGGTGAAGACCATAAACAGCCTCGATGGAGAGATGCAACAGATCTTACAGAGACCGGGGTTAAGCGACAGTGAGAAAGTACAACGGTACAATGAGACGCTTCAACGGTACATGACGTTCATGGACCAATACAGAACCCTGTCTACCCCAGCAACAGCACCACCACCACCACCACCACCACCACCACCACGTGACAGACCGCTGACCTCAGCACCGCTCCAACAGCCGGGTGAGGTAGCCCCCACAGCCCCACAGTGGGTGGCAGACGAAGTGCTGAAGAGTGTACCTGCCTCGTTCAAGAAACAAGCTGGCCTGGTATTACAACGGATGAAACAGAATCCTAACATGACTTGGAATGATAAAGGCGAACCCCTGGTACAGAATCAGGTGGTCCCCGGCACCCACATGACGGATTTAGTGAATGATCTGATGCGTCAACGCAGATCGCACACCGATCCTCGAGGATGGGAGGTGTTCGCTCAAGGCTTGAAAGACATGCATGTACCACAGGAATTGGTTGGGAACCCCCACCGCTGGGCCTTTATGCAGCAAACCCAGCAATCACCGAGTGGCCCACTACCTTCTTGGGAAGCCGAATGGGAACCGGAGTCACCCCCCAAAACACCACCACAACGGGCACTTTCTTTTCGCGCCTATAAAAAACACCCTTGATCAAGACACCCCACATCTCCAGAGCCGTGACACGTAGCAAGTCACCGCGACGAACACGACGCCGCACACAACCGCCCAAGGCCTGGAAGACCTATTAAAACCAACAGCAGCAGCAGGACAGCTCAGTCGCCATGCTTTACCTGACCCTACCCAGTAACAGTTCGCTGGATGTGTTTCCTGACAACACCGTGGCCAAGTACGTCACCCAGTTACCGCAACCGTTATATTTACCTGGCCGGTGGGAATGTGCCCTCGTGGATATCCAATACCCTTACTCGTGGTACAACGTGCGAGCCAATGAAGTGTGGTACGAGGTCACCTACGAAGGCAAAAACACCCGGCTCACCCTGCCCGAAGGCCAATACGATACCCCAAAGAGTTCATGGGTGGGCTGTCAAGACTGATGCATGATAAGGCGCTACGGGGGGTGACGGATAGTGCAACACGCCTGATAGCCTTGCGCTTCAAGAGAAACGTGTTCTTCGATGTCAACGTACACAACGACAAGGCACAGCTTACCGTCACCGATACCGTGAATGTGAAACTCAGTCTTACACTACAGCAAATGCTGGGTTTCGATCTACAGACGTTCGCTGGTCCCAACCAACACCATGGCGAGATGCCGATGGATATGAAGTCGGGTATGTACGGACTCTGCGTCTACTCGGACGTGGTGGACAACCACATCGTGGGCGATATCAACACACCTCTGTTACGGGTGGTCCCCATTAAAAAGACGTATGGCGATCAAGTCACCCACAGTTTCAACCATATCATGTACCTGCCCGTACGATATACCGACATCAACACGATCACGGTGGATATAAGAGATGACACGGGACGAGCGGTGGCATTCGAACGAGGAAAAGTGGTGCTGACACTTCATTTTCGACAAGCACGTGCTCCCCACTTTGCATAATGAAAGTACCTTACGAGTGCGATGCACGCAGCTATGCCGACTATTATGCCCAACAGGCCGGGGGTGGCTTTCCGGTTTTTAGCGGTGCACGCATGCAACGAGGACATGGACTGGGGAACATACTCGGCAGCATTGTGAAAACGTTCCTGCCCTTGGTGACGCGGGGTGTGAAAGCAATCGGCAAACAAGCGGTACGCAGTGGACTGCAAGTGGCCGGTGATGTCTTGGGGGTACGGCACCCCGACAAGCCTTGAAACGACGGGCCAAAGAAGCGGGAGGCGTCTTGGTGGCCAAAGCACAACGCACCGTAGGGAATAAAAGAGCTGCCCCACCGAGATCACGCACCAGTCGACGACCGACCCAGCGACGACGCACATCCAAGAAGATCCGGGATATCTTTTCTTAAAACATGGCCTTAATCCACGCCGAGTCCTGCCCCTCCACCAACAGTGAATTTGATTTGTGGACCGTGCCGCCCACACAAACCAGTGTCGAACAAGGATTATGGGTGGAGCATCTCCCGCCCTCCAGCATCAACGAAACCGGACCCATCGAGTTCACCATCAGTAATGCGGATACGGCCTATGTGGATTTAGCCCATACCTACTTGTATGTGAAAGCCAAGGTGGTCAATGGAGCTGGCACCAGAATCGCTGACCAAGCAACGGTGGGCCCGACGAATCTCTGGCTGCACTCGATGTTTCAGCAGGTAGATATTTTTCTCAGCGACAAACTCATCAGTGACTCCACCAACACGTACCCCTATCGAGCCTACATCGAGACACTGTTGTCGTATGGCCGAGAGGCTAAACAATCTCAGCTGACAACCGCTTTATTCTACAAGGACACGCCCGAGCACATGGACACGGTGGACAATGGGGGATATAACAAACGGAAGGCTTTCACCGCGAACAGTGCCTCGGTGGATATGATGGGTCGACTGCACGCAGACATGTTCATGCAAGACCGGTACCTCTTGAACAAGATCCCCATCAAAATCCGACTGATACGGGCGCCTCCCACCTTCGCCTTGATGGCCACTAACGCAGAGGGGCATGTAGCGGACTATAAGATTGTCATCCAAGACGCAGTCCTGTATGTCCGAAAAGTGAAACCGAATCCAGCCGTTCAATTGGGACACATGAAATCCTTGGAAACAAAACCAGCCCAGTACCCTATCCGACGTGTGCAAACCAAAGTGTTCTCTGTGTCTGCTGGAAATATGAGCGCCAACAAAGACAACCTGTTCCTGGGGGAACTAACCAAGCGATTGATCCTGGCCTGTGTGGAAAATACCAGTTTCAGTGGAGCCTACCCAGAGAATCCGTTTGATTTTAAACATTTCGGCATCAATTTTGTGGCCCTGCATGTGGATGGACAACAGGTGCCAGCCACGGCCTTAACCCCGAACTTTGGGCGGAGGAATTTCATTCGAGCCTATCAGAGCCTGTTTACAGCCACCTGTCAAATCAACCAGGACGAAGGGAATATGATCAGTCGGGAGGACTACGCGAACGGATACACGTTGTTCTGTTTCGATCTGACCCCACCTTAGAGAACGACCATCAGCTGGCCCTCGCCAAGCAAGGCAATTTACGGTTGGAAATCCACTTTGCACGAGCCCTCTGGAGCACCGTCAATGTGATCTGCTACGCCGAGTTTGACAACATCATTCAAGTGGACAAGGCGCAACGTCCTGTGTGACTTCTCCACCTAACATGGATACAGACCAGATAACCACCGTGCTGGAGAATGACCCAGAGACACGTAGGGTCTTTCAAGGGGTGTTCGCCCGAGATGTGTTTCCATTAGACCGTATGTATCCGGCTGCTTACGTTCTCAACACGGATCCGATGGATCGACCCGGTGAACACTGGGTGGCCGTGTACTTGACAGAACAGCAGGGGGAATACTTTGACCCGTACGGTCTGCCACCCTCCATCCCGATTTAACAGACTTCATGGATCAAGGCACAGAGACGTGGTGTTGGAACAGTCAAACGTTGCAAAGCCTGACCAGTGGCGTGTGCGGACAATATTGCTTGTTTTACCTGTACCATCGATGCCGAGGAAGACCCTTATCTACTATCGTACAGATGTTTGACGAGTACTCCCAGGCCGAGGACCGCGATGTACTCGTCTATGACTGGGCCGCCCATCATTTCAATGTACAAGCCCCGTTCTGGGCTTAAGTTAATGACAAGCCCCTTATTCTGGGCTTCAATGTACAAGCCCCTTGTTCTGGGCTTCAATGTACAAGCCCCTTGTTCTGGGCTTCAGTTAATGACAAGCCCCTTGTTCTGGGCTTGAGTTTTCACGTGGTTGTTCTCACGTTGTTGTTGTTCACTGAATAAAAAAAAAAAATGAGATCTCACCAAAAACCCCTGTCTTGTGTGTTTTATTCCTAATGCATCAATGCCCAATGTGGAGATTCAGTCAAACTGAAATCAGTGGTGTAGGATGGGGTCAAAATGTAACCCATCAAGTTTAGAAGGCAAGAGCACTATAGTAAAAAATAGAGAGCCAATGAAATCAGCCTACAGACCAAGTACGTGTCTTTGGTCTAGGTTTGGAGCGGGCATTTCATTGAGGTACGTGTATACGGTGAGTGAAGAGACTCGTCCAATACGTATAGATTATGACTATAAGTTCTATGAGCATAATGCATGAAAGTGGCTTTGAACACCGTATTAGTCAATCAGTGGCCTAGAATTGAGCCAAAGGTAACCCATCCATGTCCAGAAAAACATTACCCGGGTGTACAAGAACCCAGATGTAGGCGCGGACGTCAGCGAAAGCACACTGTGAATACCCCAATTCGATTGGCTGATTGTTCGATCGCTGATTGGTTCTTTTTCTCGACCGCTGATTGGCTCTTTTTCTCGACCGCTGATTGGTCCAAATGGAACTGCCCATCTTTCCCAGGTTCATCTAGAATCCCCCTAGAATCTAGAATTTTTATTGTGCTCAAGCTCTGACTATAGCGATGCCGCAACATTGTCTCATTGGACATTGGACCGTCTGACCTGGAGGTGACCCTTTGACCTTTTGACCCGCGTCCGCGCGCGCACTGCCGGGGATGACGCGCACTTCCGGAGAACTCGCGCTGCGGGGCGCTGGGGCGGGGCGGGAAAACCCACCGGCGATTGAACATACGGACGTCTAAGAGGAAACATTAGGAACTCTTCTATGTTTGGATGTAGTTTTTAGTGAAAAACCCGGAAGTGACGTCATACAGGGAGTTGGCAAAGACCTCATTTGCATATTTTCAGCGGACAACAGGCCGCCATCTTGAAACCGACCACCCCTAACCTACAAAAAACAGGCCGCCATCTTGAAAACAGTGGGGAAAAACCCAGAGACCTCATTTGCATATTTTCAGGGGGACAACAAGCCGCCATCTTGAAACCGACCACCCCTAACCTAGAAAAAACAAGCCGCCATCTTGAAAATATGCAAATGAGGACGAGCGAAACAAGTGCAATTGACCTTGACCTACAAAAAAAAACAGGCCGCCATCTTGAAAACAGTGGGGAAAAACCCAGAGACCTCATTTGCATATTTTCAGAGGGGACAACAGGCCGCCATCTTGAATCCGACCACCCCTAACCTAGAAAAAACAGGCCGCCATCTTGAAAATATGCAAATGAGGACAAACAAGTGAAACAAGTGCTTGACCTACAAAAAAAACAGGCCGCCATCTTGAATCCGACCACCCCTAACCTAGAAAAAACAGGCCGCCATCTTGAAAATAGGCAAATGAGGCGCGAAACAAGTGCAATTGGACGCACCTACAAAAACAAGCCGCCATCTTGAAGCCGACCACCCCTAACCTAGAAAAAACAAGCCGCCATCTTGAAAATATGCAAATGAGGACCGAAACAAGTGCAATGGGCCGCCATCTTGAAACCGACCACCCCTAACCTAGAAAAAACAAGCCGCCATCTTGAATAGTACCAATGCACCCAATGACCTCATTTGGACAACAGGCCGCCATCTTGAATCCGACCACCCCTAACCTAGAAAAAACAGGCCGCCATCTTGAAAATAGGCAAATGAGGACCGTGAAACAAGTGCAATTGACCGCCAAAAAAAAAACAGGCCGCCATCTTGAATCCGACCACCCCTAACCTAGAAAAAACAGGCCGCCATCTTGAAAAAATGCAAATGAGGCGCGAAACAAGTGCAATTGACCTTGACCTACAAAAAAAACAGGCCGCCATCTTGAATCCGACCACCCCTAACCTAGAAAAAACAGGCCGCCATCTTGAAAATATGCAAATGAAGGGTGAAACAAGTGCAATTGGCCGCCATCTTGAATCCGACCACCCCTAACCTAGAAAAAACAAGCCGCCATCTTGAATATACCCAATGCACCCAATGACCTCATTTGCATAAAACTCATTAACAGGCCGCCATCTTGAAACCGACCACCCCTAACCTAGAAAAAACAAGCCGCCATCTTGAAAATATGCAAATGAGGACGAGCGAAACAAGTGCAATTGACCTTGACCTACAAAAAAACAGGCCGCCATCTTGAATCCGACCACCCCTAACCTAGAAAAAACAGGCCGCCATCTTGAAAATATGCAAATGAGGCGCGAAACAAGTGCAAGTGTCCGCACCTACAAAAACAGGCCGCCATCTTGAATCCGACCACCCCTAACCTAGAAAAAACAGGCCGCCATCTTGAAAATATGCAAATGAAGGGTCAAACAAGTGCAATTGGCCGCCATCTTGAATACGACCACCCCTAACCTAGAAAAAACAAGCCGCCATCTTGAATATACCCAATGCACCCAATGACCTCATTTGCATAAAAGGCCACGCCCACTCATTTGCATAAACTCACGCATGCGCACGCCCACAAATGACGTCATCGCGCATGCGCAGTGAGGCACTTTACGTGACGGATACCGGCTACCTACTACTGTCACGGTCGCCGGGGCCGAAGGATATGACTGCTAAGGCTTGTACGCCAGCATGACGTCGGTGGACAGGTCAGAGTGCATTGTGGTATCGGGGTGCATGAAAACCTCGTACTTGTAAAACAATCTGAACCCACGGATTGTTTTGTTGTGGATAAACTATAGGGTGCGGGTATTTGATCGATGTGTCTCACGCTCACAGTAACCTGGGGTGACAGGAAGTGAATTTCAACATGCACAATGGTGTTTGCGGTATTGTTTGTGCGCACACTGTCAGCAAAAATTGGTAACATGCACTCATTGAACGCGTAAGAGCGTTCATGTCGGACTGATTTTAGCGGTTGCTGGAGTAAGTTGAAATAAGGTTGTGGACTTGATCAAATGGTCCATTTTAAACAATAATGAAAAGAAAAAGGTACCAAAAATTACACAACGCTCAGTTTCTCAACAATCGAAATATGGGGTTGGACGGCACTGAACACTAACGTTCGTATTGACGTCCAAATCAGAACACCATATCGTTTTAAAAACTGAACACTTACGTTCATATCCGAACACTAGAGAACATATGAACACGCGTGTTCAAAAATGATCATCATGTTTAAATACCAATGTTCACAAATGAACACATATTCTGTAACACTTTTGGAATACTAGCGTCCGCATAAACATGTAAAAGTGTTCAATTATGCGTAAAAGTGTTCAAAAATACACACTTCAGAATGAACACAAATTTTTCAGAGTTCCAATATTCAGAACTGGGCGATATTGTAGACAACCTATTTCGTTGTGTTTATTGAGCACTATCTAGTTGATCAGCTTGATAACACTTCAGTGACATATTTTAAGTAAATATCTTTTCATACTATCTTTCGTACTTAAACACTTTTACATGTTTGAAAGGTGTTACAAACTAGTGTGCATTTCAGTGTTCAGGATATGCACACTTTTATTGACAGTGCAGACACAGGGTTAAAGGTCACGTAATGAAATGCATAGGTCAAATGTCAATACACGTCATTCTCCACATTCTCTACTAATTCAATTGGTGTATGTGTTACCGTACTCAGGTCTTCGTTAGCATAATAGTACACACACACCGGTAAACAGAGTAGAGAAAACGGCCAGCTGCTGTTAAAACTGTATTCTCATACCTAACTGCAATATTTCGATGCCTCGGGGAATACTGTAGTGAGATAAATTTGTAAAAATGAAATTATTTAGAGATGACACTTTAGGCCTACTACTAACCCGAATCAACATGTTGAAAATATTTCCTTCGACGTCAATATACTATATAGTAAAAACAGAAGTGGCGTATCTGTATGATAACTGGGGTCCAGTTTGGATTAACTGCACGAACTCTCATCAGTGCCCATAGAGCATTGTTTGCATTATGGAATATTCATTAAATATCGAGGGAAATTTAGTTCGGTTAATATAAAGTCGGACATTATACATGTACACGTTCATGATTAAGTAAAAAGCATTTCTGATTAATGTCAACAAATCACGCGACTGGTTCGCCTACTTGGTTCCATTTCAAAGTAATTATTATATGTGTGCAATCGATTTGAAGTCCATTCATCGATTTATGCATCCGGGGTCTTTCTCGTCTGGCGGGAACCAGATATACTCGGGTCACCTCGGGATCTCGCACTCGGAGTTTGTGCTCCACCTCGTATGCGTTCGGTACGACCAATCACTCCTCTATTTTCAGCCGGGACTGTTGGTAAAGAATAACCCAAATGATGGCACCCGTGCCAGGGCACGAAAGTCTTGCCCCAGTTAAAGCTCGTAAGTAATTGCATACTGGCGCGAAAATGACTCCGCTCTGCGGGCTTATATATGATGTCCTGATGTGGTGCATGTGCGTGAATTTCAGGCCTAGCAAACTCTTCCACGCACGCACCTCAGGTCCTTGTCCATCCATTTATTTCCGTGTGCTCGGGGCCAATTCTGTGTGCATGGATCAGAAATTCTGAGGCTCGCCCCAGCCAATCCTTGCTCTCTTGAAATATTCCTCACCCGCGTACAAAGTTCCATGCGCCTGGACAAATTTTCACCAATATCCGAGGTCTTTCTGAGTCCGCTTGACTGGAATGTTGTCGACGGAAATAGATGGAGACTTCGGGCTAAACTGTCATGGTGAAAATGAGTCTGTTTTACATTAACTCATACACCACCACCTCTCTTTTCGAAGTGTCGGTATTGTCATATCAACGCCCTATTGCATGAAGAGCGATGTTCCAACCTATAACCATCTGGGTCATCTATACGCGGTAAGACTGACCCTGGGATCGTGTGTATCCATTTTCAGCCTACTTTCGGCAACTGCAAAATGTAATTTCCAGGAATCAATACCACGTGACTTCGTAAGCCAATCAGCTAAAGCCTACCAACGTAACTCCAACGTAACCCGCCATTTTCGAGTCATGTGATGTCCTACTTGTTCAAAATTACAGATCTACCACACCTCTTGGATGATACGAAAGTTATTCATACCTATATATTTCGTAAGCCTAGGCAATATCTGTTTCCGAATTGGTGTGAAAACCTGTAATTTATCAGATTTCTCGAGTCTGTTCTCCGCCGGATGAAGGCCGAACAGAATACGGTAAAGTACCGATAATGAAGACACACGATTCGCAAGCCATTTCATGGATGGCGAAGTGTACGCAAAGGAGCGATGTACGTGATCGTTCGGTGGAAAGGCCGAACTGACTTCGGGGCAGTACGGTACCACTCAACACGGTCTCCGATAATGTAGGACATTAGTACCTCGTCTCGCGCTGCTAGGAATCCATATTGGCATCCATGTTGGAAGCACAGTTATCACGCCGAAACTCCGAACAGCGCATGTCAGCTGTATGACTTCCGTTACCATGGAGACCAACTCGAGAAGAAAAACCAGGAGAAACACCTCAATTAGAAGAGATCCTCCGCGGGTAGAATCAAGGCAATATCCTATACTTTTGGATATATATTTTATCTCCTGATAAGGGAGAACTACAACGAGGACTATGTGAGCGGAAACACATCTTATAGCATGTGATGTGCCTCACTTGCGGCGGATCACGGTTTACAACAGAGGGCTGTAAAATCCTTACACCATTAATGTGCGAGGTATTATGACTTCGACGGAATAGGCCGAGCAGTCGACAATGTTACGGTACGTGAAGTATATGTGACTCCACGTCCGTGCAGTGCAATTAATTTCACTTCCAGTTGAATTCTCACCGACATGTCGAAATACAGACAGCGTCGACTAAGTCTAGGACTATATATACATTACAGTGGTTCACAGATGCATGTATGCTCAATTACCCAAGCAGAGTTTCTTGGAAGGGAAATTTTATTGACATAGTTTCTTGGCGGACTGAAGCCACAATCCATCTCTTGTTTACCTTGAACTCATATAATGATCGACATTGCCTTACTTCTCCCTATTTTGCATTGCATACCATTAACCATCTCGCCCCGGTTGAGGTGATAATAGAATATTTGCGGGAGCTGTCAACTCCTGATTAATTATTTACTGTAGCCGGTCCATACAGCCGGAATGTATGGTGATATCACGCAAGTATTAATCTATTAGGTTATTACATCTAACAGCTGAAAGTTGCATGAAACGCTTTTCGTATTATAGATATTTAAGCACGTCGTCTCATATCGCTATATAATTAACACTGATCGATAAAAATTATAATAAAATATAGATTACACATTATGCGAGCATTGATGTCTGCTGTTTACAAATGGACATTTACTATTGGGGGCAATGATTTATGTTATAAGCGTCAAATCAACATGGAAAAGTAATATAACACGATTTAACAACGTCATTAGGGAGAATAAGTGGCATATAGTTTATGTAAGACGAAGTGACGTGAATTTACGGGATTTTCAATCGTAGCAAATGGGGAAGTGGTTGGCCATTGTTCCATATGCTAACATGTGGTTGTGCCTCGTGTATTCGCCCTCTTCTACAGCACGACAGTAACCAAAACCACAGCAAATCGGGGCTGGTGAATTGTTAATTGTGATATGTTAATTAATAAATATACTCTCCTTCACTCTACTTCTCCTTATACTTTAAGAAAACGTTAAGCAATCTCCTGTACGTGTTTTACCGATATCTGAGTGGCAACTATTCAGTTCAATTTGACAAAACTCGAGTTTTTCTCCATAGAATCGGCAACGAATCCCGGGCTCTCATTTATTTTGGCTCGAAAGAAGAGAGATTTTCCCCGCGTAATAGCAATCGGATTATAGTGCCTAGACAAGGACTCGGGGTGATCCAACGAGCTTGGCTTTAGTTCAACCGGAAGTTTGATGGACGTTTGGTTCAAGCTAAACAATCTCCGGCCATCGGTTGTTAGTTTAACCATGCCTTTTAAGTTGATATAAAGTCTTGAAAAGTCCCTGAGAGAAACCACAAGCATGGGAGCGCATATCAAGTCAAAATAACGACGAATACGAAACATGTGAATTCAAAACAAGCATAGGGGATGAAATATACAACACATTATACCTTGCGCGCAATCCGCTCAAATATGGGCGTATTCGGAGAGGTCATGAGGTGACGAAAGCGCTCCGGAATGTTTCCGAATCAACCGGTTCGTAATCGTTATGTCTATGATAAGATATCCATCATGGAACGGATTTGATATAGACGAGCCATGACTAGGGATGATGTCGTTGGGAGAACTATGTCAATTACAGATTTCGTAAAGAGCGGCTCATCGGAGCAGGCACTGGCGATTTATATATCTGGATTGTGATAGGACATACCCCTTATACCTTTTTGTCACAGCCAGTGTTTCTGGTAACTACTTAATCGCATACTGCTTAATTGAAAATTCTGCTTAATCGAATAGGTTGTGAAATGACAAATTCCTCATTTGTCCCATACCCATATAGGTCTGGTTAAAGGTGTATAATATTCCTAGATTAATTAGGGTACGCAATCAGGAGGTTTCCACTGTAATAAACTCTCAAGCATAATTTCTTTGGGCTATAGTTGACATTTCCTTGAGCTAACAGAAATGTCGTTGAGCTACAGTTGACATTTCCTGGACCTTGGTGACATCACGATTAATTTATGACAAACTATCACATGTTTCTCTGGTGAATATCAATCCATTTTACTCCTGGCATTGACGCATCTATATCAAACGGTTTTCTTTTTGGTTACAACCGCTAAAAACAGCCTTACTTAATATGTCGTAAATCGGCTGTGCACATCTTGAGAAAACTGTATTTCCTATAATTAAACTTTATAAAAATTACACGGGTTTTGATTGGTTCGTTGTCAGTATACGTTACATGCAAATTTCCCTGAACAGATCAACGTCGGTTGTCTTTCGTTTGCAACGAAAGGAATTTCTCTTTATCAGCGCCAAAATCGTTGTGACAAATACTGTGACAAAAATGGCAGAAAAAAGAACTGTTCAGTATTATAGAAACATTTTGAGATATATCGAAAAAATGTTTCTCGTCCAGTCAAGTATATTGACAAATCAAATCTCATCGAAAGTCAAGTCCTGATTATAATCTTAACACAGAAATATCAATGGTGGTTTGTGAGCCACATCCTGTCAACCACTTCATGCACTGGAGCATAATAATACCCCAGCCATCAGTCAGATTTTCGGACAAGATTCCCACCCGAACGCACACCGCCGGAAGTGACATCAAACATTCGGTATTTATTGATGTTCCGATCTGTGTTATATCTCCGTTGAATATAGCGATACAAAGGATGTTCTACAGTTAATTTTCCGATGTGATATGAATAAGCATACGAAAAGTAGCTCGTCCATGTGCAAAACTGAGGGAGTTGTTCGGTGGGATTCGAACTGAACCGCGTGTGCGTGGGTTTTCCCATATGTGATAGCCACGTCGTAAATTTCATATTCCGTTATTGGGGAAAGGGATAAGTGGAGTGAGCCGGTGAAATGGAGAATACACAATGGGGAGGTCATGAACCACCATTGAATATTGTGGGTCTAAATTGTTATCAGGACTTGACTTCCGGTGAAGATTGATTGGCTATTACACCTGACTGGAATAGTCTGAGATGTATTTTAAAATGTTTCTATAGTATTTGACTCTCAAATATATGAAAACCAGATTTTCAAATTCTAATCGGAAAAACATATGGGCCGGTTTGATTGGCCAACCCCGAAATTCGTCGTAATGGGGTCAGGCGGGATGACCTTACCTTTGGCCGTCTTATCTCGAAAGAAAAAAAAATGCTAGGGAATGTGAGCTGATTTTTTTTTAAATGTCTGACCGGAAAGGCCAGGATACCTGGTGTGATGGGTCATTTGTGGCTGCGAATATTAGGGAATATTTTGTTTTCTCAAGATGTCCTCAGCCAATTTACTACATATTAAGTAAGGCGATTTTTAGTGATTTCTAACCTTTAATATCAAAAAGGAAAATCAGACTTTCTCCATTGTCACATGTTTAAGTGCCGCTTTCTCTCAGAGAGGTATAGAATAACGATAAATGTCCATTTTCAGACAATTGCACTTGGTCAAGATTAAACGTTTAAATCTGAAGTCTATTGTGGACGCTCTAGCTATGATTTCTTACTTTGGAGCCCAAACCTAATATTGCCCACAGGGAATTTGTATCAATTGGATTGCATACTCGTCTCACACCACATATACATGAAGAAGCGTCATCTTGAAATTCTCACTTTTTCGTGTCACTTTTTCACCGGATTTCAAAGGCTCGATTGAGAGCAAATAAGCGCAATTTATTCAGACCTGGCGGTGTTCTGTTTTTTGTTACACTTCATAACACAAATGCCGGATCGTATATATGCACAGTTTTGGTAAAATCCTTTCTCAAATCAGCGGTTTGGTAAATCCCCCCGCTTCGAGCATCTTCGCGGACGTTGAAATTGGAGCAATATGCAGGAGGGACTGCCGTAGCCTCGAACCCGAAGTCATAGCAATTACGTTGGCTGTTTACTCTATTGCAGTGCACATTGCGCGAAATTCAAAATTGTCAAACGTGTCCGTCTAGCTTGATCAATCCAAGATAGCCAATCAGCGAACGTTGTTCATGGTGCGTGACGTACTTGTTATGATTTCGGATTCGAGGCTACGGCAGTCCCTCTTTCATATCGCTCCAATTTCAACGTCCGCGAAGATACTCGAAGCGGGGGGATTTACCAAACCGCTGATTTGAGAAAGGATTTTACCAAAACTGTGCACCGCAGCGCCATATACGATCCAGGATTTGTGGTATGAAGTGTCACAGAAAACCGAACACCGCTGGATTGCGTTTATTTGCTCTCAATCGAGCCTTTGAAATCCGATGAAAAAGTGACATGAAAAAGTGAGATTTTCAAGATGACGTTCCTTTATGTATATGTGGGGTGAGACGAGTATGTATATGCAATCCAATTGATACAAATTCCCTTTGATATTGCCTTAGTACTATAACGGAATTCAGTTATTACGTCAGAACAGTTGTCTTCAAGCCTTTTGTGGATAAATTCTTTGCCGTGGAGAAGTTTATTCGGTCATTCCGTTTGTTGACGATCATCAGAGCACAGGTAATTCTATCTACCGGCATTGCTGCAGTCGACGGACCAACACTCTAGAAATAGAAAGGTAAGCCAACTCTCGCACCTCAATTTTCAGCGAGCATGCAATCTCTGTCACCGGAAATATCTCCGCGAGCGCCTATTTTAGCGCTCACCAATTAGGTCAATGAAATTACCGACAAATCGCCGATCGCGGAGACGATTTCCGTTCACAGAGATTGCATGCCCGCTGAAAAGTTGGCTTACCTTTCTATTTCTAGAGTGTTGGTCCGTCGACTGCAGCGTTGACGGTAGATAGACCTGTGCATCGGAGGTCGTTCTCGTCAATAACCTCACATACTAAATTAGGGCTATATATTCACAAACTATAATCATTGCAAAGTAAGTGTAAACCAGTAGTAAGGATAACGTAAAGAAACCAAGACAAGTCCTTTGTTGAGCTTCTACTGAAAGGGGTGTTTATATGGCGTAAGTAATCCTGTAAGAACAATACAATACATTTGTCAATTGTCCTTCAACTTCCGACATTATTGCATAATAAAGTTATATTTCTGCAAACAATGTAGTTTTGTTATCTTTACCAGTCGGTTATTTACTAGTGTAAATATATTACATCACTATATCCGACAATTTGTTTCTCAAACAATTGTGAGTGTAAAAGCATTACTAATAATCACAATAGTTCATTCAATTTATCTGGTTATCCTTGCAATATTCTGTAACTCCATTAGCTACTTCCTGGCTACTATTACCAAGGGTTAAGCCCCAGCCATGTGACATAAATCACAAGTTGCTCTTTAATCAATAACAGTAAATTGAATTAAAATTTAGAACAATTTGAATAAACCTTGCAAACAATTTCCAATTACTGAAATTACATACTTCAAACTGAATCATATCATTATATTTATGTAGTCCATTATCTGCTGCTAATCATAATGAAAATTTACAAGATTTGATTACATAATACATGGGAAAACGTACCCCCTGGGTGCACAACAGAATAACATTCATTCAATAGGAAATGGGTCACCAAGACATCAACATAACATCCCAGGCACGAGAGCTTCATCCTCCACATCAAACCCCATATTGGGCAAACTGTAATAGAAATGCCCTTTGTATACTACTAATGCTAAATTTATCCATGTTCATGTTATGCACTCAAAATCACGTATAGTCTGCATAGAAGTGATATTAATAAAATAAAATACTTTCTACACGTGGAATGTACTGGATTCGTGTATAAATTCATACAAAATAAACCATGGCAGTCAATAATTCTTCACTTGTAGCATCGTGACATGTAATCGGTCTGGCAAACTTACAATTTACAGAGGGAAGGTTACAAAACCTAATTCTTGCACAAAATCACAGCATACAGGTTGCACAAAATTAATGTTCAAATCTATATGGCTCAAGTCTGTGAATCGACGGTGCAGAACAATCATTACTATAGCAACCAGCATGCTTTCCTGTACAGCCGTTCTTCAAACTCAAAAATATAGTACATTTACTGACTAGAAAAGGCCGGCATTTAAATCAACATGTGGCGGAACCATTTATAACAAATCCTCCAACAATATTTAGGTGTCTACTCACTTCAGAACAGTTCAAATGTCCAATTTCTTCAGAGACGAAGCCGCGCCAAATTCGCATAAAATGGCGGCTTTCCTGCTCGTCTACATGACGCTCGGGAGTTTCCGTGACCAATCGGCCACCATAGACTCTGCCACACTTATGGCATTATACAAATAATTCAACCTAACACAGCAAAGTTAATATGATCTCGTTCACACTCCCCTACTTAAGTATTGTCGTCTCTGACAATATCTGATCAATTCAATACAACAAAATTTAAAAGTTCAAAAACGAACATAACTAACACACTAGTCAGTCTTATGATTAGGTTTCACTCCGGCCAGCATCTGCACCATCAGCAACTGTGCTTCACAAATATTGGCCAGCACGAGTGGATCTACTGAGTTCACGCCGATCGCCTGTTTTACAGCAGATACCGGCAACTTATGTACATTAATGTGTGTTCCTGCTGTGGACCGCGTAGTCCTACGCGTTATCGTGACCTCATCAGGGGCAAAGTAAGGCTCCCCTACTTTGTCCTTGGTTCCATCCACAATTATGTTCTCAGTACCACCCGTAGCCTCAGATCCACTGTCACTATTGTCCTGAACCGCTCGTTCCTCAGGAACGCTGTGTCCGTCACCATCAAGTGAGACAATAGGCTCCAGATGCCCAGTGTCCTCTGTTCTAGGTTCCGTTTCTTCAAGAGTACTGGGAGTGTCCTCCCCCAGTTCGATCCACTGATCGTCGATATCACTATCAGAATGTTCTCGATCATGGTCTTCCACGACAGCATTATCTGATGTCGAAGGCGTGTCCTCTGCAACTGGCTGTATATCGCCCACAATTGTCCGAGAATCCAGTAATTCAGAGCGATGAACTCTCTTCTTCGCGCCAGCTCCCAACGGGTCGATAATATATACATTATTGTCACGTTTCTCCACGACCTTATAGGGTTCGGGGTTCCAAATATCCTTAATCTTGTGACGGGTTTGGAAATGGTTCCTAACGAAAACCCTGGATCCTACTTGCAGCTGTTTGTCGTTAGATTTCGCGTTGACTCGCTGTTGCCTCTTCAATGCCGCTTTCTCTGTCCTTTCACTGACTAGTCGGAATGCATCAGCCATGCGTCTGTGGTGGTCAGTTATCCATTCTTCCTCGAGGTTCTCATCTGGTTTAGCGAGTAACGCATCGACGGGAAGCCTTGGCTCGCGCCCAAAGAAAAGGTAGAATGGAGCATAACCTGTAGTGGTGTGTGGCGTGCAATTATATGCGTAGAGGAGTTCCGGCAGAAGTTCTGGCCATTTGCGTTTCTTTTCAACTGGCAAGGTTCTGAGAAGGTTGTGCATTGTCCTGTTAAAACGTTCACAATTACCGTTCCCCTGGGGGTGGTAAGGGGCGGTACTTGTCTTAGCCACGCTGTACAACCTGCACAATGCTTCAATCACTTTGCCTTCGAAGTTGCGACCCTGGTCGCTATGCAACCTCTGCGGAATTCCATACTTCAAAAACCACTCCTTGAACAGAACTCTGGCTACAGTCACCGCAGTCTGATCTTTTGTTGGGAACGCATGGGTGAATTTTGTGTACACGTCGGTGACAACTAAGACATTTTCAACGTTGTTGGTTCCAGGTTCTAAAACGCTAAAGTCAATTGCGAGGATTTCCAAAGGTCTTTTGGCAATGACAGATCCAATGGTTGTGCGAACGGATTTTCCTTCCTTCGCGAGCATGCACCTAGTACAAGATCCACAGTAAGTACTTATGTCTCTGGCCATTCCAACCCAGTAACATCTTCCCTGGAGTAGACTTAGGCAACGATCAGGACCTTGATGCCCCATGTCATCATGTACAGCTTTTATCACTTCCTCCTTCAACACTAGTGGGAGAAGCACTTGTTTCACCGTTTTACCACTATCTTTCACCGAACGATAGAGAACACCATCGTCGAAGGTAAGTCTGTCCTCCATGCTCATGATTTTCTGCACCTCTCGGCATTCAGTTCGCAAGTTGCGTTTAGGTACAGGCCTACGACACATAAGGTTTATGACTCGTCCAATACACGGGTCGTCTGCTTGCAGAGCAGATATCTCAGTTGAAGACCTTGCAGACAAGGACGATGACACCACTGGAAGTAACCGCTGAGGTGCGGTCTGCATTTCCTCATTCCAGGCTGCAAGAACGATACTGTTCAGTTGACATCTTAACTCCCTTGGTAACGGAGTCAATTCCGCTGACAGAGGAAAGGCAACTGAGTTTACCCCTTCCAAATAAGCCGTTTCCGGTGTGTGTGACGTCTTTCGACTCAACGAGTCGGCGTTTCTGTTTACTCGTCCCGAGCGATGTTTGATGACCAGGTTATAATTTGCGAGCTCCGCAACCCATCGCAGTTCTGTGGCTCCCAGTTTCGCAGTGCTTGACTGTATGTACGTTAGTGGGTCATTGTCGGTGTAAACCAGACATTCGGTACCTAGGAGAAGATCTCCGTATTTCTCCGTGACAGCCCACTTTAAGGCTAACAACTCTAATTTGCGACTACTGTAGTTGTTCATGTTTTTCTCATTCTCACGTAAGGCTCTGCTGGCATAACCTAGAACAACGCGTCCATGTTCTCGGTCTTGAGAAAGAACTGCTCCCAGTCCAAGATTGCTTGCATCGATCTCTAAGATATAGGGTTGGGTAAAATCAGGGTACCCTAACAACGGAGCCTCTGTCAGCTTAACTTTCAGTTCTGCGAAAGCACGGTCACAGGATGTATCCCATGCTCCAATCCCTAATGGACTCTGTAGCTTTCGGTGTTTGCTCTTCTTCTTTGGTCCCTTTAACAAGGCATGTAAGGGGGAAGCTGTTTTGGCGAAGTCACGGATGAACCTCCGATAATATCCGGCCAAACCGAGGAATCCTCTTAATTCCGTCTCTGTTTTGGGTGTTGGCCACTCCCTTACAGCCACTACCTTCTCAGCGTCCGGTGTAATGCCACTTTCCGAGACTGTGTGTCCCAGGTATCGGAGTTTAACTTTGAAAAGCTGACATTTCTCAGGTTTTACCTTGAGCTTCGCATTCCCAAGCCTGGTTAGCACCATCTCCAACCTATTCATGGTTTCCTCGAATGTTCTGCCGAAAATGAGAATATCGTCCAGATAAATAAGTATCTTCTGGAAATTCTGGTCGCCCAGCAACTTGTCCATGAGCCGCATAAAAGTGGCTGGTGCTCCAGTTAATCCAAATGGCATGCGACGGTATTCATACAGCCCACCCGTCCCGACTCTAAACGCGGTCTTTTCTACATCCTTAGGCGCCATCGGAATCTGGTTAAAACCATGTACTAAATCTAAACTACAAAAGTACTTTGCATCTTTTAGTACATCCAATGCCTCTTCAATCCGCGGCAGCGGATACGCATCTTTCCGTGTCTTGGCGTTGAGCGCTCTGTAGTCACAACACATCCTCAAGGAACCATCCTTCTTTTTGACTAATACTACCGGGGATGCATAAGGGCTGCTCGATTCCTGAATAACGCCAGTGTCCAAGGACTTCCTAAGGTATTCTCTGACTTCTGACCACATGTGAGGCGGCACTCTCCGGTGAGGTATCCTTATTGGTGTATCATCAACTGTGTTGATTTGGTGTTCAATCAGATCACATTTACCAATATCATGTTCGGACTTGCTAAAGACCTGTTGATGCTTTTGAATTATCTGTTCCACCTGGTCCCGCTGTTGCTTGGTCAGATCTCCGTTTATATCCATACGAGACATCAGGTTTTCTACGCACTTAGACATCACAGCTTGTTCATCGTTTAACCGAACTTCCACTTCGGAAACACCAACCTGAACAACATCTACATTTGGTTCAGGCTCTGCAGCACTGAGGTAACCGATGGGGGTCCTGGGTCGAATATAGGCATCGGTATTCGAAAAATTTGCCACCTGCACGTTCACCCTACCACTACTGTCATGCAACACACATGTTGGTCCTAAACATACTCCATTTGGCAGAACAAGTCCTCGGTTTTGTTCCACTATCACAGGACGCGGTACAACAGCTGGTTTCACATTACATTCAACTGTCACAATAGTGTTCGCCGGTAGTAGAACTGGCTTTCTACCACCTACCCTGGCGATGGATGGGGTAGACTGACTGGTTTCCCCAACCCTAGATTCCTCATACATTGTCAGCAATTGCTTGATTTCACCGGTCATATCACCACTCCAGCTAGATTTCATATCACGGAAGATATTTGACCCTATAACTCCCGGAACAATTTCCTTTCTTCGCCGCATCTCTGCATCTTCACTATCCTTCACCACCAAAAAACCCATAGGTCCAAACTTCTGATCAAATGCATCCAGGTCCAATTCGACATAGCCCACGTAAGGAATATCCTGGCCGTTAGCTGCATAAATCCTCAAATATGAGTCGACATTCACAATGTCACATTTCCCCGACAGATGTTCCTTGTAATAGGATTCCACAATCGTCGAGACTTGGGCACCAGTGTCTAACAGACACCTCACTTCCCTGCCACCCAGCTTTACCACAGCTTCCGGACATTCTCCTACAGCTCTGTGTAGCAGTGAGCCTCGATTCCCTGGACCGATCATGTGGCTCTCCACAACCGGTCTCAGAAGTTTAACGGCTTGGTCGATGCAGGCTTCTCTGCCTGTTTCGGCTTGAATCGTTCCCCTGGGGGTGGTAAGGGGCGGTACTTGTCTTAGCCACGCTGTACAACCTGCACAATGCTTCAATCACTTTGCCTTCGAAGTTGCGACCCTGGTCGCTATGCAACCTCTGCGGAATTCCATACTTCAAAAACCACTCCTTGAACAGAACTCTGGCTACAGTCACCGCAGTCTGATCTTTTGTTGGGAACGCATGGGTGAATTTTGTGTACACGTCGGTGACAACTAAGACATTTTCAACGTTGTTGGTTCCAGGTTCTAAAACGCTAAAGTCAATTGCGAGGATTTCCAAAGGTCTTTTGGCAATGACAGATCCAATGGTTGTGCGAACGGATTTTCCTTCCTTCGCGAGCATGCACCTAGTACAAGATCCACAGTAAGTACTTATGTCTCTGGCCATTCCAACCCAGTAACATCTTCCCTGGAGTAGACTTAGGCAACGATCAGGACCTTGATGCCCCATGTCATCATGTACAGCTTTTATCACTTCCTCCTTCAACACTAGTGGGAGAAGCACTTGTTTCACCGTTTTACCACTATCTTTCACCGAACGATAGAGAACACCATCGTCGAAGGTAAGTCTGTCCTCCATGCTCATGATTTTCTGCACCTCTCGGCATTCAGTTCGCAAGTTGCGTTTAGGTACAGGCCTACGACACATAAGGTTTATGACTCGTCCAATACACGGGTCGTCTGCTTGCAGAGCAGATATCTCAGTTGAAGACCTTGCAGACAAGGACGATGACACCACTGGAAGTAACCGCTGAGGTGCGGTCTGCATTTCCTCATTCCAGGCTGCAAGAACGATACTGTTCAGTTGACATCTTAACTCCCTTGGTAACGGAGTCAATTCCGCTGACAGAGGAAAGGCAACTGAGTTTACCCCTTCCAAATAAGCCGTTTCCGGTGTGTGTGACGTCTTTCGACTCAACGAGTCGGCGTTTCTGTTTACTCGTCCCGAGCGATGTTTGATGACCAGGTTATAATTTGCGAGCTCCGCAACCCATCGCAGTTCTGTGGCTCCCAGTTTCGCAGTGCTTGACTGTATGTACGTTAGTGGGTCATTGTCGGTGTAAACCAGACATTCGGTACCTAGGAGAAGATCTCCGTATTTCTCCGTGACAGCCCACTTTAAGGCTAACAACTCTAATTTGCGACTACTGTAGTTGTTCATGTTTTTCTCATTCTCACGTAAGGCTCTGCTGGCATAACCTAGAACAACGCGTCCATGTTCTCGGTCTTGAGAAAGAACTGCTCCCAGTCCAAGATTGCTTGCATCGATCTCTAAGATATAGGGTTGGGTAAAATCAGGGTACCCTAACAACGGAGCCTCTGTCAGCTTAACTTTCAGTTCTGCGAAAGCACGGTCACAGGATGTATCCCATGCTCCAATCCCTAATGGACTCTGTAGCTTTCGGTGTTTGCTCTTCTTCTTTGGTCCCTTTAACAAGGCATGTAAGGGGGAAGCTGTTTTGGCGAAGTCACGGATGAACCTCCGATAATATCCGGCCAAACCGAGGAATCCTCTTAATTCCGTCTCTGTTTTGGGTGTTGGCCACTCCCTTACAGCCACTACCTTCTCAGCGTCCGGTGTAATGCCACTTTCCGAGACTGTGTGTCCCAGGTATCGGAGTTTAACTTTAAAAAGCTGACATTTCTCAGGTTTTACCTTGAGCTTCGCATTCCCAAGCCTGGTTAGCACCATCTCCAACCTATTCATGGTTTCCTCGAATGTTCTGCCGAAAATGAGAATATCGTCCAGATAAATAAGTATCTTCTGGAAATTCTGGTCGCCCAGCAACTTGTCCATGAGCCGCATAAAAGTGGCTGGTGCTCCAGTTAATCCAAATGGCATGCGACGGTATTCATACAGCCCACCCGTCCCGACTCTAAACGCGGTCTTTTCTACATCCTTAGGCGCCATCGGAATCTGGTTAAAACCATGTACTAAATCTAAACTACAAAAGTACTTTGCATCTTTTAGTACATCCAATGCCTCTTCAATCCGCGGCAGCGGATACGCATCTTTCCGTGTCTTGGCGTTGAGCGCTCTGTAGTCACAACACATCCTCAAGGAACCATCCTTCTTTTTGACTAATACTACCGGGGATGCATAAGGGCTGCTCGATTCCTGAATAACGCCAGTGTCCAAGGACTTCCTAAGGTATTCTCTGACTTCTGACCACATGTGAGGCGGCACTCTCCGGTGAGGTATCCTTATTGGTGTATCATCAACTGTGTTGATTTGGTGTTCAATCAGATCACATTTACCAATATCATGTTCGGACTAGCTAAAGACCTGTTGATGCTTTTGAATTATCTGTTCCACCTGGTCCCGCTGTTGCTTGGTCAGATCTCCGTTTATATCCATACGAGACATCAGGTTTTCTACGCACTTAGACATCACAGCTTGTTCATCGTTTAACCGAACTTCCACTTCGGAAACACCAACCTGAACAACATCTACATTTGGTTCAGGCTCTGCAGCACTGAGGTAACCGATGGGGGTCCTGGGTCGAATATAGGCATCGGTATTCGAAAAATTTGCCACCTGCACGTTCACCCTACCACTACTGTCATGCAACACACATGTTGGTCCTAAACATACTCCATTTGGCAGAACAAGTCCTCGGTTTTGTTCCACTATCACAGGACGCGGTACAACAGCTGGTTTCACATTACATTCAACTGTCACAATAGTGTTCGCCGGTAGTAGAACTGGCTTTCTACCACCTACCCTGGCGATGGATGGGGTAGACTGACTGGTTTCCCCAACCCTAGATTCCTCATACATTGTCAGCAATTGCTTGATTTCACCGGTCATATCACCACTCCAGCTAGATTTCATATCACGGAAGATATTTGACCCTATAACTCCCGGAACAATTTCCTTTCTTCGCCGCATCTCTGCATCTTCACTATCCTTCACCACCAAAAAACCCATAGGTCCAAACTTCTGATCAAATGCATCCAGGTCCAATTCGACATAGCCCACGTAAGGAATATCCTGGCCGTTAGCTGCATAAATCCTCAAATATGAGTCGACATTCACAATGTCACATTTCCCCGACAAATGTTCCTTGTAATAGGATTCCACAATCGTCGAGACTTGGGCACCAGTGTCTAACAGACACCTCACTTCCCTGCCACCCAGCTTTACCACAGCTTCCGGACATTCTCCTACAGCTCTGTGTAGCAGTGAGCCTCGATTCCCTGGACCGATCATGTGGCTCTCCACAACCGGTCTCAGAAGTTTAACGGCTTGGTCGATGCAGGCTTCTCTGCCTGTCTCGGCTTGAATCGTGGTGGTTTGGGACAGCTTCGTTTGAAATGATCAGGCGAATCGCAGTTCCAACAGAGTCGTGCTGTATTCTCATATTGTCGTTTCCCGTACGATACAGTGTGATTGGACTCCTTCAGTTTTTCGGTAGCAGCCAACAGATCGTCAATCTGTTTCTGTTGCCTTTTAATGACCTGCTCCTGTCGTTGGATGAATGAATCATGTTCCACTGACGTCTCATTTGTCGATGCCACTTTTGCTGTTGACTTCTGTGAGGACTTCTGAGAATTTCCAGTCCCCATCCAGCTTACAGCACGATCACGAAGTTCAAAGAATTTCAGTCTTGGCAACTCCACATTCAGCCTACGGAGCTCTCTCCTGAGAGACTCGTCCTGCACACATTCCGCAAAACGTCCTTTCATAGCGGACTCACGACACGCTTTGAAAGAGGGGTCAAGTTCTACAATACGGTCGTACAGTTCGACCAAGGTGAGGGAACATGTAAGCAGATCTTCTCCATTCTGGGAGTAAGAGTAAAATCGTTGCTGCAACACTGGCAGTTCATCTCCATCACCAAATACTCTTTCCAGGATTTGGAGTATTTTGTCAGGGTCCTCTCTGACATCATCACCACGCGCCTGGATTTCTATCCTGGCTTTACCAGCTAAGTGATCTATGATGAAAGCAGCAAAATCGGGACGTGAGAGTTTCCTAGATTTGACGTGGCTCCTCACGTCAGACACCCACT
>JAVTVY010053224.1:0-25818 GCA_036873755.1 Hanleya hanleyi | reverse complement strand
GTGAGGGGGGGGGGAGGGGGGAAGAGGATGTGGTAGTTGCGGCCTCCATGTCGTGCACCGAAATGGGTGAATCCGTCCACCTGGTTCTCCTCTACTCTGGAATGGCCGGATCCCAGATTACCTGGTCAGCTGGACTCGTGTTCCTGGGGTTTGTCTCACTCTTGTATATAACGATGCATTGAACTGTATTGACCTGTATTGCACTGTATTCAAATATATATAATTACCTGATTGTATGCCTGTATTATTGTTTATGTATATGGAACAGTAGCTTCCACAAAACTTCAAATGGAAGTGTTTGGTGGTATATAGCCTTGTCTAGTAATATTCTGTTACTTGGACTGAAATCGAGGCGTTTGTACTGGATCTAGCAAAGGCTGTTAGTCGAGATATTTATAGCGGGTATGGAGGTCTTTCTGGAATATTGCTATCCAGAAATGGGTAGTTAATTATGTCAAACTCGTGATCGTCTCTTTTGTCGTAGCCTCGACGTGAGAATAATGTATTTTCTTTCATGTAAAAGGTACGGGTCCAAATATGATGTTCCAGAAAATCGGTACTGTTCAGAATCCAACGTATTCCCGAGTCTGAATGCGAGAGACCGAGGGATGCTTTCCTGTGGGGTCATATGGCTGCCTTAGTAAAAAACCATTGAACTAAATAATAATTCGGTGACAACTTTCAATACTAAATGGGGACCTCTGACTGACATTGACAGTTGAGAGAATCTGCATATAGAACCTATGCGGGTCGTTTAGGTTGAATATTGTTATTATTTAACCAGTTTTTCATATATGACGAAAAAACCCTTAAATTGCCAACTTATACATTTGTAATGTATTACACCGGCAGTATCCCCTGGTGATGTGGGACAGATTATACACATGGATAGTGAAATAAATGCCCAATGTTACGTCCAGGGCTAAAAGAAAAATAGATTAAACCTGTAATTTTAAGACAGTCTCTTTCTTTTAAAGGCTCTTACAGACGTGGGTTCACTCAGGTGTGCCTGTTCTTGGCTTGCGAGTCTTTTCTTTTACCGGAGTTGAATTACTATTTGATTTTGTAAAAGTCGCTATAGTTGATCGAATGCTGTTTTGAAAATTCCGCAAAAAGTATTTCTCTTTGCCAGTTGGATTGGATTTTTGAAAAATATAAAGTAGGTTGTTATCTTTCAAAAAAATAAACTGATATTTTGCCTGTGCGCTGTCAAAAATGATCTAAATCCTGCGTCCTAGCTTCAAGCAGGACTAGGACAAACGCAGTGAATTCTCTTTTATTGCAGTATATTAGTAAATGCATATACCACGAAATGGTTCCCAGAATGAATGCGAAGTATCGGAGTCAAACTACAATCTAAATCATAATTATGACTGCTGAATGGGGCTGTGCGACGAAAAAACAAACGTTGCCATGGTTAACGTGTCCATAAGAACAACTTTATCAGTATTCAAAATGGTTCATTTTTGTGTCTGTGCAAACTGATAACAATGGCTACCAGTGTTATAATTGTCAGTGTAAGGTATAGTCCTCTACGAATGGTAGTTCTCTTACAATCTATTAACTCTATCCATTAGGCAGGTAAACTTAGTCTTTATTGCAGTAAGAGTCCACATATATATGTGCAGAGTTCAAGGTAGATCACCATCAACTACAAAGTTGAAACAGGGGGAAAAGTGGAAATCTGTCGAAAAATTAATCGCCACCAATCAAGACAAAATTCAAACCTTCAAACAAAGATGGCAATCTTCGGAACTACCGCACCGATTCTGCCGATATTTGGCATATGCTACCAGTCAAGCATGCCCTTTCAGATTTGATGACGAAAAGTTGACCCTACCAACAGAATGACCTGAACTGACATACCAAAATAGATCAAATTTAAAATTAAGCGATTTTGACCGGAAAAGTGACTAAGTATATGTTACATTACATGACGATCAAGAACATGCAAAAACTATAGGTACGGACTTCTGGACCAATTCCCATGCGCAACTTTCCCCATTCATGCGTCCGTCTGGACTCCAGTGGCCATTTTATGTACAGATCCGCTCTCATTAAAAGTCAAGTCTTGGGCGGTAGAGGCCCAGTAGCAGTGCGGTAGAGGCCCAGTACCAGCGCAGTACCAAAGCGGTAGCAACGCGGTGGTCGCACAGTAGCAATGCAGTAGCAACGTAGTAGGAGCACAGTAATTACTGCGCAGCCTTTCTTGCATAATTACCGCGGTACGCGTACATTATTCTGGGATCACGAAGTTTTATATCTAATACAAAGATTAAAAGGTAACATGTAAGCAAATGGTCCAGATACGGATTTCACTCAAGATCTGTTTTTGCGTATCACTGTTTTCGGAGATGAGAAAGCATCTGAACAGGGATATACAATAGTCATATCGCACAGAATTTTTCCCAAAAGGTGACGATCACAACGAGTTGAAGATTTCCTTAATCATTATTCAGGAATTGTACAGTATTTACTATTAAGGTGCACTCTAGGGTTATCCAGTTCCAACCGGAAATTAAAATAAATGGGGTCCCCCTCCGACCACCAATAGTCAAGTAATCCTGTTATATCCATATATCACCCGAAAGAGAATACTTGTACCATTACTACAAGGCATATGCCATTTTTGTTGCAAAAAAATCCTTGCAAATCCGATTACAATTGCTTCAATTTTCTTGAAAACCCATCACAACGTCGAGCGGTCAATTTTAAATGTTTGTCAGATTTTTTTTTGTGTGGAAAATGAGTGATGATTCTCGCGCCCACCATAGGAGCATAGCTGAGGCCATTGAAACGTTAATGACCCGAGATATCAACAACTATACACATAGGAAGGCCTTATTATGAAATCAGGGAAGGGCCATTCCTGTGTGTGCAAGTTTGGCGTGATTTTTCTCATTTTTTAGCTCATCTGGGCCGAAGGCCCGATGGGCTTATGTCATGGCCTGACTGTCCGTCGTCCGTCGTGCGTTGTCCGTTGTGCGTCGTCCGTTGTGCGTAAACATCTTCTTCTCTGAAACCGCTTGGCCGATTAAGCTGAAACTTGGCATGCATGTTCCCCCCAATGAGTACACCAGAATTTGTTCATGCCGTGTCGATACGATTTTAAATATGGCCGCCATGGCGGCCATCTTGAATTTGCCATTGAAACATTGTTATCGCGATTTCTCAGGAACTACTGCATAGATCTTTCTCAAATTTGGTACACAGGTTCCCCTTGGGGCCTAGTTGTGCAGGATACCTGTTGTGGTCTGATTCACAAATCCAATATGGCCACCAGGCGGCCATCTTGGATTTCCCCATGAAACATTGTTATTGCAATTTCTCAGGAACTACTTTGTGGATCTTCCTCAAATTTGGTACACAGGTTCCCCTTGGGGTCTAGTTGTGCAAGATACCTTTTCTGCTCTGATTCGAACATCCAATATGGCCGCCAGGCAGCCATCTTGGATTTCCCTATGAAACTTCGTTATCGTGATTTATGAGGAAGTACTGCATGGATCTTTCTCAAATTTGATACACAGGTTCCCCTTAGTCTCTAGTTGTGCAAGATACTTTTGTGGTCTGATTCAGAAATCCAATATGGCCACCAGGTGGCCATCTTGGATTTCGAGATGAAACAT
Source organism: Hanleya hanleyi (assembly GCA_036873755.1). Taxonomy (NCBI): domain Eukaryota; kingdom Metazoa; phylum Mollusca; class Polyplacophora; order Lepidopleurida; family Hanleyidae; genus Hanleya; species Hanleya hanleyi. The sequence continues at coordinate 22,192 of JAVTVY010053224.1, read as the reverse complement.
TGTTATCTCGATATCTCAGGAAGTACTGCATGGGTCTTTCTCAAATTTGGTACAGAGGTTCCCCTTGGGGTCTAGTTGTGCAAGATACAATTTGTGGTCTGATTGAAAAATCCAATATGGCCACAAGGCGGCCATCTTGAATTTGCCAGTGAAATCTTGTCATCATTATTTTTCGTTAACTACTGCATGGATCTTTCTCAAATTTGGTACACAGGTTCCTCTTGGGGTCTAGTTGTGCAAGATACCTTTTCTGCTCTGATTCGAACATCCAATATGGCCACCAGGCGGCCATCTTGGATTTCCAGATGAAACATTGTTATCATGATTTCTCAGGAACTACTGCATGGATCTTTCTCAAATTTGGTACAGAGGTTGCCCTTGGGGTCTAGATGTGCAGGATACCATATATGGTCTGATTGAAAAATTCAATATGGCCACCAGGTGGCCATCTTGGATTTCCCCATGAAATTTTGTTATTGTAAATTCTTAGGATATTACTGCATGGATGTTGATACACAGGTTCCCCTTGTGATCCAGTTGTGCAAGATACCTTTTTTTGGTTCATTTCGAAAATCCAATATTGCCGCATCTTGAATTTCCCATGAAACTTTATCATAAAATCTCAGGAAATAACTGCATGGATCATTTTATAGTGTTCAGGGGGGACAACACAAGTTAGAAACTCATCTATTGCAGTTCTTTAGTAAAAATTTCTCACAGCTACTTTCTCCAGTTACAGACAGATGACCAACAGTGCCGTGGCACTATCTTTTACATCTTCGCAGACAGATGGGGGTATGTCTTGGTTAGGCCATACCTCACCAGAGATTACTTTCATTGGAAAAATGTCCTGTTACATCTCATTGCCATCGTAACAACCCAGTCGCACATATTTCGTACTCGACATGTCTCCCCCTGGTGCATATACCCACAAAATATTGGAATCGTAGGTTAAAAACTGTCCAATGTACTGTCCGGACACGAAGTGGACAGACGGACGAACGACTGCAATCACATAATAAAAATTGGTTCTGGTTATTGCTTATACAGCTTACTGACAATCACACATTATATTTTGGTATAATTGCCTTTATCCCATAACCTCCAATTACAATCATGAATTTACAGCTTGACCTCCTGTGAAATCGACTATGTTGCCATTTTGTTCAGGGGAGACAACGCAAGTTAGAAACTCATCTATTGCAGTTCTTCAGTGAAAATTTCTCGCAGCCACTTTCTCCAGTTATAGCCAGATGAGCGCTACAGTGCCGTGGCACTATCTTTTCTTGTTCATGTTAACCTGTGAGTGTTTTCAAGCACAGCGATAAACAACACTTACTTATTATCCGCCGTATTGTGGATATCAGAACAATTACTTTTCCCCTACCTTTGTTTTGTGGAATTTGCCACACCGGGCTGAGTTTTTAGGTTATTACTTAAGAATTCCTTTGCTCTATAGAATCAACGTTCAACCAGCTATACATAGACCAGGATTGATGCCTTTTCAATGAAACGAGATAAAGGAAGAAAGCCTAGCCAGAACTCAAAAAACAGCCAAATTGACGGACATTTTGCACCCTTACTATCTTCGATGAACTACGAGAATAATTGTCAAAACCCGTAGAGTACAAATTCCTTCCATTTATCCCTTGCTGCTGAGTGATTTCGTATTGAAAAATATTTCTGCCAAGTTTGTTTTGTGGCTCTAAGACCTAATTGCACCTGTCACACAAACTGTATGTCAGTACAGGGGAGATAACTGTTGTATGAAGTTATACAGCAAATATCTGATACCGCTATTAACGTACCATGCAGTACACAGAAAATCATACTGTGGATTTTTTTTCTCGAGCCTATGATTTGTATTGAAAACGAAACAAAATTGAGTGCTTTAGATGAAATCAGCCTGGTAAAAATAAGCAAACTGACATTATGATGTATATTCGCTCCGTGATGAAGCCATTCCCACAAACGTGTACTCTACAGTTATCCAGTTAACAGGAAAAAGAAAAGGGAGTCGCCTCTCCGGTCCCCAAGAGTCAAATAATCTTTAACGCAAATCTGTTATATCCATAAATTACCCCAAAGAGAATGTTTGTACTATTACTACAAGGCAGATGCCATTTATGTGGCTTTCATCCAGAATGAGATGCGCGGCTACATCGTGACGTATTCCGTGACGTCATGATACATTCCAGATTCGCATTCCCTGTGGCATTATTCGCGTCCAAAATACCAAGAGACGTACGACTTCTATACTACTGGGGTAAATTGAGATCATGGACGAAATATGCCTACATTTCTCAGTACTGATAAGTCATATCATTCATCTTGCGCACCAATTTTTCCTTTGGCCCTGCACGGTGGCGATTTCTCCAGATCATCAGACCGATAGAACATTTATTTCCTCCCAGTATCTATTCGCGTCTGGAGCAAAGTACATGGAAATGTGAATTTTGTGTATCTTATTTTTGAGTGAAAATTTATAAAATAATGTTTTCATAGGCGTGGTAAATGGTTATTTTACGCACGGTTGGTGTGGGAAAGTTTATATTTTAGTTTATATTAATGGCGTTCATGTCGAAACGTACATAATTTTGATTATTTTGTCAAATGAAATGTGATGGTGTAAATATGGACCTGTAAACACACTATCACCACAGTATTGTTGTCGTTTGTCCAAGACGTCCTGGTGCGAGGTGGCTACAGTTTGCTTAACATGCTGTATATTTCTGCGTTTAATCCCTTGAAATAACAAACTCCATTTACTCTACAATGTTGTTCCGCGTCAGCTGTTTATAACTACAATAAACAAGTTTATTGAATTCACTTCCCTGTGCTCACATAGATATTCTCAATATTATTACGCGTTGTCTCTTGAACATACACCCCGCGTTTTCGGTAAAATGTTGGGCTGTGCCATGTGTTTAGAATTATGACATTTAATGTTACTGACTCATGTGAACACACACCAACTGCCTATATATATACCAGTATAAAAGGGAGATATAAGTAGTTTTGTCAAATTATGTTCTTTGGTCTTTAATGATAACTTTTGGGTCGGGTCAATGCAACGCCAGACGATATGCCGTATTTCTACGTTTCTCAAACGGAGAATCGAAAGCCTAAGTAAGCTCGTATGGCAAGCCGTTTTACTCTTTATTCGGCATTTGCTGATATCATTAAATATTTGCTGATATCTTCAAATGATTTGCTGATATCATCAAATGATTTGCTGATATCATCAAATGATTTGCTGATATCACCAAATGATTTGATGATATCACCAAATGGCTTGATGATATCAGCAAATCATTTGATGATATCAGCAAATCATTTGATGATATAATCAAATCGAGTGATTTGCTGATATCAACAAATCATTTGATGATATCATTAAATATGGCGGAACGTGAAAATAAGCCTAAATGTTAATGCCTGCTCCCTTCTCATACTGTACACAGTGCGAGTGGAAGTACACAGATACTCGTGTGCGCGGTAGGACCACCACAGTGGTTAATGGTCAGGACCTACAGATCAACCGCCGTTAATCGGAGCAGAAATAGTAGAGCGAGCCTGTGAAACGGAACATACGCTGTGACGAAGTTTATTGTTTACAATATTTAATTACATGTATATCATCAAATATAAAGTATTTGCTGATATCAGCAAATTAGTTGCAGATATCATCAAATGCATTGGTGATATCAGCAAATATTTGATGATATCAGTAAATCATTTCATGATATCAGCAAATATTTGATGATATCACCAAATACTGAATAAAAAGTAAAACGGCTTGCCATAAACTCGGGATGTCACCACCAGTCATTCGGAAGAAAATAGCCGAGGAAGATAAAGTGCTAATACATAGCAGGGCAATCAAACGATACCTAGAAAAAAGGAAGACATGAATCATAAAGGAATACTGCACGATCAATCCCAATTTATTCACGATATAACTTTCACAATATTTCGCAGTGTAATTACTCATACAGAGTATTAGTGATTTTCGGGTTGAAACAGTTACCGTATTCGAAGGTCGTTTAGTGAACAATCACCGATATGTTTAATAAATCCACGTGCTAAAACTCACACTTACTAGCAATTCTTCTTCGCAGTGACATGGTTGAAAATGTAGTATGGAGTCAATGTTGAGCGCCCAACAAGACGAATCTTGGAATAAATTCGAAAGTGCCGTGTGGTGGACGTTCAAATAAGGCAGCAGAATGAAATATCCCTTTAAATAAGACTGGTTAGATAATGTAAACAATAGTTACTAATAATAATAACAACTAACTTGCTGACGCCAGATTCAGTGCAAACACAAGAATCAGCGGGTGCAGATATTAAAAGAGAAAGCGCTTTCATAAGCTAACCGTCTATAACAATACAAACATCACAAGTTTGAATTTCTTAAACTCTTACGGGGAAATGTACTCAGCTGTAGTAACAACAACGACAAAATCTTCGCCTCTTTATCTCAGAAGAGAAACAGGCTGTTTGGCAGCTTTAACTAATTTGGACTCGCGTACAAACATTTTGTAGGAGTGATCCTCGCGATGTCAAACCTGTTACTTTCCATAAATCCACATAGACTAACCGGTTCATTCAAGTTGATATATTGGTAATACACGTCTGTGTGACTGGGAGACTGTGAAACAAGTGCATGTGATTTCAGTTCCGATAACTCCATAATCCACCGGGTGCTGCGGAAAAATGGGAGGATGAAGAGCGTAAGAAATGGGATGGTATGGGGGGGGGAGACACATGCTATCAATTGTCTCAACTTATTACACGCCATGTATACGTTTAGATTCATATTTGGTGAATATAATATCACGCCAGGACGAAAACCGTATATAATATTCATATTACAATAACGATAGTCAAATTGAAACTGACTACTGAATAACATGGCAGGTTAAACCGGCATGATCGTAACATAATAGTTTGAAGAAATTGACAAATTATGGCACCCGTGACCTGAATAAGAGAGCATGGGTACAAAGATAGAACATATAATATTATTATATTACCAGAAGTGAATTGGACCTTTGGCCGTCACCTGATATCTCGCAGTATATTATATATTCACCCGCCAAAATGTTATATCTCCGACAGGTGACTATAAATTTCGTTAAGGTCACTGGTGGAAAATTGTCGGGGGGGGATTTCCGTGTTTGAAGGCGGGGGGGGGGACGCAACTCAGAACATAATGAGTGGATGACAGCATCTTTCAACAGACATGATCAGACTAGGTTTTGAGATATTCCTACCAGAAATCTTCACAATAATCGTTTTCCATTATATAAATACAGTCTTTTCATGTTGACCTGAGAGAACAAAATTGATCGAGGCCAAATGTGCTGTTCTTGAAATAGCAATTGATGTAAACATGCGCATTAAGAGAGTAGATCACATTCGGTACTAAAAGACTGAAAGTTCTGAAAAATCTTCAGAATTTAGTCTATTATAACACGTGGAGAGTAGATGTGGAGAATTGGGGTGGAAGTAGGAGGATTATGGACGCGGATATTCTCTAATGGACGACGGCTGGATTATGAATGACGGACTAGACGCTTGTAACTTAGGGATCATATTCCAGGTATCTGTAAGCTTGCTTTTGTATGGGAATTGAATTAGTATGAATTTCTTGTGGGCGCCAAAACCATAATATTCAGTCTAAGGAACATATCAATATATTATTTATATTCACCCTATTGCGAGCTGTCTGGATACTAGTGTTAGAAAATTCGGTATGTTCGGAAAAGATCCAGAAATCCCTCTGATATAGTTCCATAAGCCCATGAACGCGAGCTACTCCCTTAATACTAATAAACTGTGGAAATGGTGATATTTAGTGCAACGGTCTAATCGTTCCAGCGTAAAACTATCTGAAAATCGTGTGTGATCTCCCAAATTTTATATTTTGAATCTATACTAAATTGATAACCTTCAAACTGAATAATTATAAAGAATATGATATGCATTTCAGTCTACGCCGGAGAGTCAGCCTTTAATTAGGTATGATTGACATGAATGCACACGTTCTTTTAAGGCATGATAATGACGTGGCTGATAACAATCCGCCTATTGCACAATATTGAGATAGCAAAGGAGAGCCTGCCTGCGCAGTAACCCGTGACTTCAACTCATCAGATTCTGGTTCGTATAATTTCATATTCCCCCATTTTGTTAACCCACGACAATACTTCGAGCTGGCGATTCCTGACACAAATTTACTATATTTTCCTAATATTCAGTGAAAGTGTAATTATGCTTAGAATAATATATAATTTAGCAAATACTAGAAGGAAAATAAACCATCTATCACCAGTTCAAATAATTGTCCTGGGTTATTAGATAGGGCAAAGGGAAAAGTAAACACGGAGCGTGGCTAATTGAACGGCAAGATTATGAGCTATTTGTGTGCAGTTCCATTTCTTTTCATTAAATCTCATACAGTACATGTTTTATACGATCCCAGGATTGTAAAAGGATAGCACAACGTAGAATAAAGACATTCTGAAATAATAATACAGCATGAGCTTGAATGTATATAATACGTATTCCACTGGATAAATTCCGCCGGAATAATGCATGAATTACAAGCGTCTAGTCCGTCATTCATAATCCAGCCGTCGCCCATTAGAGAATATCCGCGTCCATAATCCAAAGACCTATTCCATTTTCCACATAACAGTATTAGCACCAAATTCAAAAAGACAATCATAGTATACATAAATATAGGCTAGTTTCCTGCAAGAGAGAAGCGGTCAACAGTTTTCAATGATGCCGGCAAGACATCATGATGTTCCAAAAATATCAAATCCGTATCGCTGATCAGTATTCTTAATCCATAATATTCGTTATAGAGTCGTCATCTAAAAAAAAAAGAAGATGTATCTCAGTCACGCTTTGATTGTGACTGTTCATATGAGTACCATCAGGATCTTGAAGTACGTGGGTTCATACGGCCCCTAGCCCCGGGTTAAGCGGAATTAGACACAAGTTACGAAACGTAGCGCCATAGATCTTGCACGCTACGTTCGTATTTTGCTATCAGCATGCGATATTTAACCGCTTATAAATGTACATGTGCAAAGATACAAAAAAATTTAAGCATGACAAGGAAGTTCTGATACAATAAAGAGGTGTGTAATTACTATATTAATTTACGTGTATATTTATATAATGGCCCTGAATAGGACACTGTCGTTGGGGCATAATGTCATGGACTCGAAAGTTTCCCCAGCGACAGTTTCCTCACCGACATTTCCCCCCATGACAGTATCCTTCCCCACACGACATTTTCCCCAGGCGACATTTTCCCCACCCTAATATTACGTGCTGTAATAATTACGATCTGTCGACAATCGCAGTCGCGTTTATTTCCCCACCTTGATTTTTTTTTAAAAGGAGAGGTCTAGGAATTCAACGAAGATTACTTTTTAGTTGAACATCGGCAGATGTATGCAAACATGCCGTCTTTTCAGGCATGATAAATAAGAACAGATTATCAATATCACGTTGTTATGTTCTTTTTCCCCGTCTGTGTTTTATTTCTTGGCACGGTCTTATATAGGCCTACCGACCGCATCAAATTTGAATAACAATGAACTATCGTGTTATTTCGTCAATTTCCTCAAAAGGTCGAAAACATGAATTTCCACATGACAGATTATGTTTTCATTAAATCAGTTCAAACTCCATCACAATATTTTCTTCAAGTTTCTGAATGTAAAAAAAATAGAACAAAATGATATTTTTTTATAGTAGTGGGGATTTTCCGCGGGGAAATTGTACTGGGAACGGGGAATTTATCGGGGGAAAATTGTCCTGTGGAAATTTATCCGAGGAGAAATTGTCCGGGGGATGGAATATGTCTGTGTCCTCTCAGTATGTATTGTGGTCTGATATAGTATTAAGTTATATAGTACGTTTTACCTTTTCTGAGAAAAAAAGGACGTTGAAGTAAGTAATTAAGCTAATCCCCAATATATTGCATTGACATAGCGAATCGACGTTCATAAAGTTAGACCGCGGTTCGCAGTTCGTTATTCGGGACCAGTCATTCAGCGACTCATAACTCACCTCCCACATGGCCGATCTCGACGAGCGCTTCAAGTCGAGACCTAGCCCGACCCCTTAGGACCCCATATTGGCCCACCTGGACCCATTTGACTGCGTGTCCGGTCCGTTTTTTATACGCATTTCTTTTCAGAAAACCCCAGTTTTACATCCACCTTAATCAGTCTCGTGACCTGTACTCTATTTTTCGCAATGACATGGCAACTCCTTCACCGACTATGGCCTTTGACCCGGACGTGATCTCTAACGGACGAAACGTTATCCGCCCTCCGCAATTACCCCCCCCCCATCCCCAAACCTTAAAAATGAAAAACCTTAATACACTACTGGACTGTAGGGTCATATGAATTGTCACTACACCAGCAGCTTCTCCCGCCACGTTTATATGTTGCGTTTAACTAATACAATCAATTCATAGAAAGATGGAAATAATAAATAATCTATTCTGAGTAATGCTGAATAGGATGAATGTGAATACCGAAAGAAACAATTATGTTCATGATTCATGAATGAGAAAACACCTGTACGGGCGATGTCATTTCATCGTCACAACTGAGGTTTATCAGCGGCCTAGTCGCTGTCTCTTGCTCTTCGTTCACCAAGACCATCCCTGCTATGCATCGATATGACTATGAAAAAATCACATGAAGTGACCTCCCATATCTCCGAGACCAAACTGGAATACATACGTCGAACAAATATGTTAAACAATCCGGATTCAGGCGGAATTAGCCACTTTAGCTTTGCACATAAATCTCTTTAAAAATAGCATGAAGTCTAGATATTCATGCTACTACATGAACCAGATATACCCGATCATTATACTCTCGATTTCTCCAATGGATAGGGGCCATTAAAACTAAGCCGGAATCACGAGAATCGTCAAATAGCATGTATTTGTATTACTGTTCGTGTATTCCAATGCCTTCACATATAATAAACTCGAATGCTACCAGATAAATTAGGATACACACTCGTGAAGGTAACGATGACATCCGAAGGGGATGGGACGGGGAGGAAAATCTCCGACACATCCCCTACCAGTTTTAAACCTGTTCGTGTCATAATCATGTGGGATTTCCTACTCCAGGTTGCAATGTCCAGAACGTTTAATAGTGTAAAAACAGTCTATGGCATCAGTGCAACAATGCTGTTTTAGCAATTATATCTGCCAGTACACTAGATACACATCATAATTACACCAAAATATAAACAGAAGTTAACCCACAGACGTGTGAGTAGGAAATAATTTCGCGTCTTGGCAACATCAACACGTATACGCTTGCTTTCGTCCATACTACAAGAATACCCTAGTTATGCATTCTAATTTACAGTATATACCAGATGAGAATCTGGATATGTTCTATCCCATCTCAATGGGTGATGCGGGGGAAGGAAGCGTCGGTTCCCAATGAACAGCGTTGTTTTGGAGATTGAGCTCCAAATACCTGAAGTGGAAAGAAAGTCAGCAATTGTACTATATTTTAACAAATATACTTTATTCCATTCCTACAAACCAATCAACCAACCAACCATTAAACATCTCACGAGTGGGCAGTCCAACAATATGCCCTAGTTCACTGTTTTTCTCTGATAGCCCGCTAACTTTAGTTTGATACAGTCAACTCATAATATTGTATTAGATACGGTGACGTCACAGGGATATTTTTCTCCCACAGGAAGGTCTGTCGTACTACTGGATGGTGAAAACTTACACGGAGAAGTCAAAGGAAGCGCATGGGTTCATCATACGCACGCATATACACGTGATTCGGTTTGGTTGTACAAACACTATTCCTCACGGTACCCAGACAGCCCTGTTTACCTTTCCGAGGACTGAGAAATTTACCCATATTCCGCTACGGTTGAACGGAATTTTAACTATCGACATAAGTCGATACTCTGCATATGTGTGAGCGATATGTAAACAATTATGGTCCTATTTAAACATATAAACAGCTGTCGGACATACCGGGTTTCTTCCCGTCCAAAGGTAGATCTCGGACTAATATAAACCAGATGACGGTATTTCCATATACCGTGTGTGTATGTCTTTTAGGGCATACTTGAAATATTCGCACATGTGTGAGCCAGCCCATACAACTTGTTTAGTATATATAATTTACACTCTTCACCCATAAATCGTAGATACTTTTTGGCTGAATTATACCACACTGAATACATGAACAGTATGTTGTTGGTTTGAAATACAGTCAATATATTACATAGAGAACGGTTCAGGCACAAATATGCGCTGTTAAATGATAGTTGTGACGTCACACTATTCAGCAACTGTAGATTATTTTTCTAGAATGTACTCCAGCCACTACATGTTATTTTCACACATGCATAGTACACACAGGCTGGTAAGTATTTATAATTCACAATAAAGAGGCGTGTGATGTAACAAATCTGGAAAAGTACACCACAAATCCAAGTGAAACAAGGAACTTCCTGGTAAATCTACATTCGAAATCATAACGAAAGGAATCGCTTCAACACCGTAAATCCTTGCTGTTTGTCCATCCTAGGAATGTCCATGGTCGGTTAGGTTAGTTCGGTTAAAGTTAGTCGCACATATCAACAGATAAAAGACAATCACAGTGCAGACGCTCTCATCAATGAAGATGTGAGCGACTCTGCCGCCAAGTCTCGAGGTCCCCTCGAAAGAGTTGACCGAGTAATGACCTGCTCAAATTGGTCGGGCGGATCCGTCATATCAATAGAACTGGTACAGGGAGTCATGATGGTACGAACAAAACATTAACGCGATTATTAATTTGTCCACGTAAACTGGGACGAAGATAACCAGGCGAAGTGTCGACCACGCACAACAGCTAAATACTACTTCATTTTAAAAATACAAAGTCACACAATAAAGTGATAAAAACTGATATTATATTATCAACATAGCGAAACGATATTTTGGCCAAAGGGACACAAGTGTGCAACGAATAGATACCACTTCTTGTTACACCGAGACCACCGATTTTTTAGTGCTTAAACTCCTGGCAAAGTCTATGTCTGCTTACATGAAGTATGGCAATATACCATTGAGTCCGAGAAGCCGACTCGTAACTGTATCTTCATTGTACAATAATACTCACCCAATTACGTAACGGAACACACCGGCTGTGAAGTGTAGATTCGTGAAAAATAATCTACACCCTTTACAACAAAGAGGCTATCGTTTCAGTTAGAGAAAACACTCGTAACTGTCGATTCTTGAAAAAGAATCGACAGTTACTCGTGCTTTCTCCATTACTTAATATTGTAATGTTTTAGCTAGCATGACTGCCCGGTTATTGGACAGATCTAATTATTGGACACCAAAACCCAATGGGGCTATTTTCTGAGAATATTGCATAACAACTGTAATACAAATTATAATTTACAGTTGAGTTACAAAGGCATGATATAAATTCCTTTTTACCCAGGACATTTGTGCACGTTTTACCCGGGTGCGCGTCGGAAACATTGTCACAAAGAGCCATGGCCCATTTACCCCCGGCTATCGGGCCACAGCTAGGTTCTCTGTAAAAATGTTGCGAAAGTGTTATTTTTGGGGCAAACCCCCAGAATACACATCCTTAACTTCCAATTTTTAAAGAAATCAACGTGATTTTGTTGCAAGGATCGAATTGAAGGTTAAAACGCGTCAAAAGCTCATTTTTAATAACTTGGACGTATTTACGCCCTTTTGGAGATCTGTGTAGAAGGCTGCCACAAACCAGAATTTTTCAATTCATCTTCCCATTCCATACAGTTTAACCATCAATATATTTTGGTTCTGACTTGGTCGCCTGGTCGCCTTGCTGACACAAATGTGTTTACTAATTATACAGGGATACAATACTATATATGGATATTTGTTAGCTCAACAGGTTAAACTGGCTTTGTTGTACATATCCATGGTAATGGTACACCAGAAGCTTTGTCACCCATTTGATAAATCTTTGGTGTAACACCAACGAAGCCGGTGTCACATCTAAGTTCGAAATTAATTTCTGCCCGTGTTCGACGATATTTAATATCTCTCTTTTTAAGTGTAGGGACCATAACAAACAGACTGCGATAGGTTACTGTGGGCCGGGTATTGTTCGTGATGTAATTATGAGATTTACCATTACTAATCACATATGCGAGACTGTAAACCAGCGTGAGCCTGTACATAATTGACGGACCGGTAATCGGCGGCTTGATTTCCCCTCTGATGGCAAGTCCCATGCGATAAGAGTAAGACGCCTCTTCATTAGGTCAGACAATATATTCCCCGTTGTCTTTACATTCCTAAAATATGTAGAAAAGATGCAAACGTATATATAAAGCTTTAAAAACCATTATTCACCCGGAGTATGTATACTGTAAATATTCCTTTTACCCATTGCAAACATATTATGATTGCCTTATTCTGTAACATTGAGTGATTGGTCGATTGCATTTGTCACAATTTGACGGAATTCACAGTTTCATTAGGTGTTAATTTTCTTCGCGTTTTATTTAGAAGGCCCAATGATTCTTGTTCACAACGGAATCTGGAAAGTCCTATCCAGATACAACACGAACTGATGGCACACAGTTGCGCACCAGGGAGCATGCTGCATTCCAAGCCAAATACCCCAATAAAGAAAGTGTTTCGACAGGAGGTGAAACTAAATTTGATAATAATAAACAAAGTATTGACGCAGGACGAACGGTATTTCCTCGTTTCTCACTGAACGATGGTCAGTTATGAAAGTGTTTTAAATGACAAAGTCATGTGATTTTCTGGCTATAAAAGACCAGAGTTGGCTGTTTGTTGAGTTCGTTTTTCCTCAAGTTTTTTAAGTGAGATGTTCCAATAGTGTAGAGATTTTACGGATAAGAGTGTGACATTGGGGATATTAACGTCCAGAATTTCGGACTTGGATGCATTTAGTTAAAGAACCAAATTAACAAAAATACAACAGGTTACAAAAAGTAAAATCTTGGTGAAGGCATTTCACGTTAGGAATTCGAGGGAATGAGCTTTAAGTATAGGATCAAGTATTGGGTACAATATTTTAGTCAATATGTGGTGGCGCTCCCTGACCATTCTGAAGGCAATTCGTTGTTTTGTTTGTCTTTAAAACCACCGATTAAAGTACTACTTAACTAACCTTGCACCTTTATTATCCTGACTCAAGCTGTGGTTGATATTAGATGATTAATTGCTTAGTATTTCTTTGAGATTCATCTATCACTGTGTGATATCTGTTAACTTGCCTGCATATCATATGCTATTATTCAATGGTGCAAAATATAGACAAAAAATTATACTATAACCGAGACATGCATTATCACTAAATAGTTAATTAACGCGAACACGTTATGCAAGAGTTATTGAGTTATAATATTGTTTAATCACGCCAAATCATGGAAAACAATAATAAAAAAAAAAAAATAGGAAACGAAAAAAATCAAAATTGTTTTTTTCCATATTTCAACCTTGGTACACATTCGTACGAGTTCAAAATACAATAATGTACAGAGAGGGGGAATTGTCCTAAGAGAGGAAATGTCCACAGGGGAAAATGTCTGAAGGGGAAATGCCCGCGCACCAAGCTGGTGATATGTATATATTTAATTATAATTGAAGGTAATCCGTGGACAACATATTTTACCAGATAGCAGCGACATATGTATCTGATCTCTTCCCGAGGCCTACAGCCTGTTGCAGTTCAATTTATACCTGGTTTAATTTGGGGGAATATTCAACATGCATCATATTATCACAGAAGGGACCACTATGTTACACCGATTATAGTTCTGGCAACTTGGGGTTAAAATTACAAATGTGGTCCAGGTTTCATTTATAAAAAATATATCCTTTGTTGTATGCATTGGAGAGAGTGCAAAAATATGAGCCGCAAATTCAAGCCTGGAGTCACGCGTCAAATGCGCCTGCCGCTGCTATCTGGGCACATTCATTCAGGACTAATTTCATTTATCTCGGGAATCCAGGGTTGGACTTTTTCAATGTAAGTTTATCAAGGAAGACATCTACTGAGCCGCACGTAAAGAAGATGTATGGTATTCATGCAAAAATACACGTAACTTTGCCATGAAAAACATTCTGGATAATTATCGACACAGGATAATGATAAATTGATTAGATTAGATAACTAACCTCACCCTGATATAATAAATGTACAATGTATCATTGACTCGATGGGCTAAAATGAGAAGAGGCAGCGTAACTTCCCCCGGTCATTCCCCTTCCCTCATACCCCATCTCATCACCCCACACCAATATGTTGAATTATGTCATTGGGAAGATATACTGCCGTTTATTTGAAAATGCCACGGTATGCAGGTATGCGTTGAATGGAACGTTCCTGTAATATCCCCAGTATTAATACTTTCGACTCCTCATTAATTATGACATATACACTTATTCCATATCTGCCTGTATAACTGGGTGTGTGTTCGCGACATATATAGACACCAAATCTGTTTGAGATATCAATCTACTACGATTCGATTTAGAATAAAAAAAAAATTTGAACACTTAGCATAGAATTATGGTAAGTCTTAAGATGAAACAAAGATGTTTTAAGATGAAGTCCAATATAAAACATTTAGAATGCCTTGAATATAAAGAAGGGCCATACTGTACTCCACATCAAGTTTTCTCTCGTATTCAAAGTAACTTGAACTGATCACATCCTAGAACACCTTTACTCGGCAAAACAGACTACAACTTACCTGGACGTTTGGGCCCTTCATGCTGATTTCCGCTCATATTTGGAGATTAACAGTAGATATGGATAGTTAAACCTCGCTGTCGTCTGCGCGTTACCGATAATACCGATAAGAGACACACTCATCCTGCCTCACGAACATTTATCTCTACCACTGCCTCGGGCCTTCACATCAAAGATCGACCGCCGAGATAAATCGGTGATTTCCTTATTTGTCAGCACTAGCGGAAACACATTTGGGGCATCTAAACGCTGATTTTTACAATCGTCACCAGTATAATCAGTTTAAGGGAACGATAACACTGGTGACATTAAGGAAAATCAGCAGTATGGGTTAGTATCAAAACGGAACGCACAATACCGCTAGTGGTGACGTTTTCTTGAAATCATCGATTGCGTCGAAACAAGATCAGTAAGAAAAGGGACCAAGTTACTGGTAATTTTTTGGCACTTTGTCACCACAGCTTGTTCACAGTGTCATTATGTGCAGGGGTTAAGGCGTATACTGTCTCAATGCTGTCCGAACATAAGCTAGGCATATACTTGTCACACTGCTGAGGTTTCCGACTCATCAGTTTTGAAAAAAGTCGTGTCAGCAGTCACTCATCTGCCACAAGTCAGTTTTGATTCCAGGCTATATAAACCGTGACGGCCGTGTTTAATCATATCGCAATCATTTTGCAATACAGAAAGTCACCCAATTGTCCAGAACAAAATTCCTGACATGGAGAACCACGCCAAATTGTATGCTGGTCTTGAAAAGCAGAATCATCCTTTCAGAGAGCCCGTGAGCAGATCGTCTTTCTCAACAAACGGCTAGAAGAGTTACAGCAGCGTTACGACAAGGCAAATCGAGAAGGCCGTAAATCATTCCGTTACAACCTCCGCCTACAAATAGCAGCTGGGGAAGGCCTCCGGAATACGTTCTATGAATACGCCTGCATCAAAGCTGACCTGGTGACAAGTCTTCGGTGTACGCTGTATGGACCAGAAGCTGTGGATGACATGCTTGAGGAGATGGAAATGGACGAGGAAAATGTCTGATCATTGAAATCTTATGATTTTGAAGAAAAAAAGGCTCTTTTCAGAGCCACTCACTTTCTCCCGAAAGGGGACTTCAAACTAAGCACACAATTAATATATAGCATTTATACATAAATTGCCCATGCCGAACGGCTTCCCGTTCTCGTTATACATTATTTTAATCTACCACACTCAATCATTCATTCACGGAAAGAGGAAAGAAATAAAGCTTGAGCAGTTATCAAAACAACCATGGAAACCGAGAGAACCGATAGTGGTAATAATTCTACGTCATATAGACTTCATGCACATGCATGCAAGACAGATATCGCAAATCTTCCAAATTCTACGTTACTTTCAGAGCGATTTGTGTATGGAAGATGGAGTCACGGAGCGCAAAGTTTGAGACAGTCTTGATTGGGTGATATTTTCTTTGAGATAGATCGGGCCAATAGTTTTATTTGTCGTGCATTTAATAAATATGAAATAACTTGCTGGGTAATTATGTAATAACTTATCATATTCGATTTTTTATGCGGAACTGCACAGACCGGTAGAGTCATATATAAATTGTAGCCACCGCAAGTTCGCGGTTTATGCGCAACTGCACAGACCGGAAGCCCTTATAAATGTATCTACCGCAAGTTCTCTTTTCGGAGACGGTGAAGCAAATTGCGCAATTATACTTGAAAACGTGTGCTTCGGATGCAGGCATATTGTAGTCTTTTACATACCGAAAGCGTATTTTGTGCTTATTACACAAAATTCGTAGTTTCGGTCGTGTCGTTATAGAGTATCCGCACATATAGTGCGAAATGATGCAAAAAGCGAGAAATTGTAGCAAAGAACATAGCATCCATACGATTTCTCAAAATAATATGTCAGGGCGATTTGCCACAGTATAAACCAACCTAATAAAGTGCCATTTGATAGAATTGTAAATTATTTGTTTACTGATTCTCCTCTGTCACTCACAATAATCAGATCGTGATTAGCCCTTTGTCTCATGATCACAAGTTAATGATTACAATCATCTTGTCATTATGTGCAGGGGTTAAGCCGTATACTGTCTCAATGCTGTCCGAACATAAGCTAAAGTCTGTCCATTTTAATTAGTCGTCTACTTTGGAGCTTGCCAAAAATCAGTAGTTAACCCGGCAACAATTTTCTTTTTTGCAGCGTGTAGAACAAACTGAACTCTATAAAATGACTACCATTTCTCCGTGATATCGATAATATGTTACGCTTGAAATAACTTTATCATTCACTCCATATAAAACTCCAGTACAGTTGTTTATGCACCGGGCCTCAATTACATAGGGAGACGTCATAATGTATTCATGCTCATTGGCACAAAGGTCATTAATGCCGAATACAGTAATAACAGGCAGTCCGTGAGAGTGTCGCATATATTCCATGCCCAGTGAAAGTGCCGAATGATAAACCGCACACACCTCTATGACCATACAAGGCATTGTTGACCTTTGTGCTAGACAGCACGAATACATTATGACGTCTCCCTTTGTAATTTAGTCCAGGTACATGAAACCAATGTACTGGAGTTTTATATGGAGAGAATTAAAAAGTTATTTCTAACGCGATATATTATCGATACCACGGTGAAATGGCAGTCGTTTTGTAGAGTTCTGTTTGTTCTACACAATGCAAAAAAGAAAATTTATGCAGAGTTAACTGCTGATTATTGACAAGCTCCAAAGTAGACGACTAATTAAAATAGACAGACTATAGGCATATACTTGTCACACTGTTGAGGTTTCCGACTCATCAGTTTTGAAAAAAGTCGTGTCAGCAGTCACTCATCTGCCACAAGTCAGTTTTGATTCCAGGCTATATAAACCGTGACGGCCGTGTTTAATCATATCGCAATCATTTTGCAATACAGAAAAGTCAACCAATTGTCCAGAACAAAATTCCTGACATGGAGAACCACGCCAAATTGTATGCTGGTCTTGAAAAAGCAGGATCATCCTTTCAGAGAGCCTGTGAGCAGATCGTCTTTCTCAACAAACGGCTAGAAGAGTTACAGCAGCGTTACGACAAGGCAAATCGAGAGGGCCGTAAATCATTCCGTTACAACCTCCGCCTACAAATAGCAGCTGGGGAAGGCCTCCGGAATACGTTCTATGAATACGCCTGCAACAAAGCTGACCTGGTGACAAGTCTTCGGTGTACGCTGTATGGACCAGAAGCTGTGGATGACATGCTTGAGGAGATGGAAATGGACGAGGAAAATGTCTGATCATTGAAATCTTATGATTTTGAAAGAAAACAAAAGGCTCTTTTCAGAGCCACTCACTTTCTCCCGAAAGAGGACTTCAAACTAAGCACACAATTAATATATAGCATTTATACATAAATTGCCCATGCCGAACGGCTTCCCGTTCTCGTTATACATTATTTTAATCTACCACACTCACTCATTCATTCACGGAAAGAGGAAAGAAATAAAGCTTGAGCAGTTATCAAAACAACCATGGAAACCGAGAGAAACGATAGTGGTAATAATTCTACGTCATATAGGCTTAATGCACATGCATGCAACACAGATATCGCAAATCTTCCAAATTCTACGTAACTTTCAGAGCGATTTGTGTATGGAAGATGGAGTCACGGAGCGCAAAGTTTGAGACAGTCTTTGATTGGGTGATATTTTCTTTTGAGATAGATCGAGCCAATAGTTTTATTTGTCGTGCATTTAATAAATATGAAATAACTTGCTGGGTAATTATGTAATAACTTATCATATTCGAATTTTTATGCGGAACTGCACAGACCGGTAAAGTCATATATAAATTGTAGCCACCGCAAGTTCGCGGTTTATGCGCAACTGCACAGACCGGAAGCCCATATAAATGTATCTACCGCAAGTTCTCTTTTCGGAGACGGTGAAGCAAATTGCGCAATTATACTTGAAAACGTGTGCTTCGGATGCAGGCATATTGTAGTCTTTTACAAACCGAAAGCGTATTTGTGCTTATTAGGGAAAATTCGTAGTTTCGGTCGTGTCGTTATAGAGTATCCGCACATATAGTGCGAAATGATGCAAAAAGCGAGAAATTGTAGCAAAGAACATAGCATCCATACGATTTCTCAAAATAATATGTCGGGGCGATTTGCCACAGTATAAACCAACCTAATAAAGTGCCATTTGATAGAATTGTAAATTATTTGTTTAATGATTCTCCTCTGTCACTCACAATAATCAGATCGTGATTAGCCCTTTGTCTCATGATCACAAGTTAATGATTACAATCATCTCGTCATTATGTGCAGGGGTTAAGGCGTATACTGTCTCAATGCTGTCCGAACATAAGCTAGGCATATACTTGTCACACTGTTGAGGTTTCCGACTCATCGGTTTTGAAAAAAGTCGTGTCAGCAGTCACTCATCTGCCACAAGTCAGTTTTGATTCCAGGCTATATAAACCGTGACGGCCGTGTTTAATCATATCGCAATCATTTTGCTATACAGAAAAGTCAACCAATTGCCCAGAACAAAATTCCTGACATGGAGAACCACGCCAAATTGTATGCTGGTCTTGAAAAAGCAGAATCATCCTTTCAGAGAGCCTGTGAGCAGATCGTCTTTCTCAACAAACGGCTAGAAGAGTTACAACAGCGTTACGACAAGGCAAATAGAGAGGGCCGTAAATCATTCCGTTACAACCTCCGCCTACAAATAGTAGCTGGGGAAGGACTCCGGAATACGTTCTATGAATACGCCTGCAACAAAGCTGACCTGGTGACAAGTCTTCGGTGTACGCTGTATGGACCAGAAGCTGTGGATGACATGCTTGAGGAGATGGAAATGGACGAGGAAAATGTCTGATCATTGAAATCTTATGATTTTAAAAGAAAACAAAAGGCTCTTTTCAGAGCCACTCACTTTCTCTCGAAAGAGGACTTCAAACTAAGCACACAATTAATATATAGCATTTATACATAAATTGCCCATGCCGAACGGCTTCCCGTTCTCGTTATACATTATTTTAATCTACCACACTCACTCATTCATTCATGGAAAGAGGAAAGAAATAAAGCTTGAACAGTTATCAAAACAACCATGGAAACCGAGAGAAACGATAGTGGTAATAATTCTACGTCATATAGACTTAATGCACATGCATGCAACACAGATATCGCAAATCTTTCAAATTCTACGTCACTTTCAGAGCGATTTGTGTATGGAAGATGGAGTCACGGAGCGCAAAGTTTGAGACAGTCTTGATTGGGTGATATTTTCTTTTGAGATAGATCGGGCCAATAGTTTTATTTGTCTTGCATTTAATAAATATGAAATAACTTGCTGGGTAATTATGTAATAACTTATCATATTCTATTTTTTATGCGGAACTGCACAGACCGGTAGAGTCATATATAAATTGTAGTCACCGCAGGTTCGCGGTTTATGCGCAACTGCACAGACCGGAAGCCCATATAAATGTATCTACCGCAAGTTCTCTTTCCGGAGACGGTGAAGCAAATTGCGCAATTATACTTGAAAACGTGTGCTTCGGATGCAGTAGTCTTCTACAAACCGAAAGCGTATTTGTGCTTATTACAGGAAATTCGTAGTTTCGGTCGTGTTGTTATAGGGTATCCGCACATATAGTTCGAAATGATGCAAAAAAGCGGGAAATTGTAGCAAAGAACATAGCATCCATACGATTTCTCAAAATAATATGTCAGGGCGATTTGCCACAGTATAAACCAGCCTAATAAAGTGCCATTTGATAGAATTTTAAATTATTTGTTTAATGATTCTCCTCTGTCACTCACAATAATCAGATCGTGATTAGCCCTTTGTCTCATGATCACAAGTTAATGATTACAATCATCTCGTCGTTATGTGCAGGGGTTAAGGCGTATACTGTCTCAATGCTGTCCGAACATAAGCTAGGCATATACTTGTCACACTGTTGAGGTTTCCGACTCATCAGTTTTGAAAAAAGTCGTGTCAGCAGTCACTCATCTGCCACAAGTCAGTTTTGATTCCAGGCTACATAAACCGTGACGGCCGTGTTTAATCATATCGCAATCATTTTGCTATACAGAAAAGTCAACCAATTGCCCAGAACAAAATTCCTGACATGAAGAACCACGCCAAATTGTATGCTGGTCTTGAAAAAGCAGAATCATCCTTTCAGAGAGCCTGTGAGCAGATCGTCTTTCTCAACAAACAGCTAGAAGAGTTACAGCAGCGTTACGACAAGGCAAATAGAGAGGGCCGTAAATCATTCCGTTACAACCTCCGCCTACAAATAGCAGCTGGGGAAGGCCTCCGGAATACGTTCTATGAATACGCCTGCAACAAAGCTGACCTGGTGACAAGTCTTTTGTGTACGCTGTATGGTCCAGAAGCTGTGGATGACATGCTTGAGGAGATGGAAATGGACGAGGAAAATGTCTGATCATTGAAATCTTATGATTTTGAAAGAAAACAAAAAGGCTCTTTTCAGAGCCACTCACTTTCTCCCGAAAGAGGACTTCAAACTAAGCACACAATTAATATATAGCATTTATACATAAATTGCCCTTGCCGAACGGCTTTCCGTTCTCGTTATACATTATTTTAATCTACCACACTCACTCATTCATTCACGGAAAGAGGAAAGAAATAAAGCTTGAGCAGTTATCAAAACAACCATGGAAACCGAGAGAAACGATAGTGGTAATAATTCTACGTAATATAGACTTAATGCACATGCATGCAAGACAGATATCGCAAATCTTCCAAATTCTACGTAACTTTCAGAGCAATTTGTGTATGGAAGATGGAGTCACGGAGCGCAAAGTTTGAGACAGTCTTGATTGGGTGATATTTCCTTTTGAGATAGATAGGGCCAATAGTTTTATTTGTCGTGCATTTAATAAATATGAAATAACTTGCTGGGTAATTATGTAATAACTTATCATATTCGATTTTTTATGCGGAACTGCACAGACCGGTAGAGTCATATATAAATTGTAGCCACCGCAAGTTCGCGGTTTATGCGCAACTGCACAGACCGGAAGCCCATATAAATGTATCTACCGCAAGTTCTCTTTCCGGAGACAGTGAAGCAAATTGCGCAATTATACTTGAAAACGTGTGCTTTTGATGCAGGCATATTGTAGTCTTTTACAAACCGAAAGCGTATTTGTGCTTATTACAGAAAATTCGTAGTTTCGGTCGTGTCTTTATAGAGTATCCGCACATATAGTGCGAAATGATGCAAAAAAGCGCGAAATTGTAGCAAAGAACATAGCATCCATACGATTTCTCAAAATAATATGTCAGGGCGATTTGCCACACTATAAACCAACCTAATAAAGTGCCATTTGATAGAATT
>JAVTVY010053223.1:0-27707 GCA_036873755.1 Hanleya hanleyi | reverse complement strand
TGGCCAGTGATATGCTAATACGGTACCCTACACATACTTTTTGCAGGAGGCTGTATTTATTAATTATCATCATAATTATTAACATTAAATGAAGTGGCGGAATTCCCTATAGGCTATTACCGAAGAAAGGGGGACTGATCAATTCCCTATAGGCTATTACCGAAGAAAGGGGGACTGATCCACAGTTGCCTGGCCTGTGGGATATTGGATGGTTGATGTCTACGTATAAATTTTTTCAATAATTTAGGAAATTTAATAAATATATATATATTTTTTTTTTAATCTTTTTTTTTTTTTTTTAAATATTCTTTCTAAGTGTATGTCTCTTTCATCTTTGGCTCAATTAAAGTAAATGTCGAGCCGAGTTACTACAGTTTTTAATTATCTACTGTACCATACCCTGTCCTCTATGACATAGAATAAAAGAGAAGTTGGGAATAGAACCGCTCAACACGGTCATTTCAAAACATTCTCAAAATAGAACGAAAGCCTACCTTTCCAAATGCCATCCGTTTTTTACTTCCCAAGTGGACCAACCTTCAGAATATATGTGCTTTGAATTATCTAAACCTCGAAATTCATTCTTTGCGCCAAAACATTGGCTTTTCAAACTTTTAGCCAGCTCTCCGGCCAAAAACACTTCTGGCAGAATTTTAAGGACCGGGCTATACAATATTGTCAGCGACGATTGGTCAAAATTATCCCCAAAAGTCAGGGGCAGATAATCCAGTGGGCGGGAGATGACCTTTGGGGATAATTTCGACCAATTCATTGTCGCTGATAATATTGTAAAGCCCGGTCCTTAAAATTCTGACGGAAGTGTTTTTGGCTGAAGAGCTGGCTAAAAGTTTGAAAGCCGTGTTTTGTCACGAAGAATGAATTTCTCTCCTCAAGGAAAGGTTTAGATATTCAAGGCGTATATATTCCGAAGGTTGGTCCACTTGGGAAGTAATAAACGGATGGCATTTGGAAAAATAGGCTTTCACTCGTTTTTGAGAATGTTTTGAAATGACTGTGTTGAGTGATTCTATTTCCAACTTCTTTTTTATTCTATGTCATAGACATGATAGAGGACTCAGGAGAGGGTATGGTAGATAATTAAAAACTGTAGTAGGCCTACATGTAACTCGGCTTGACATAGGGAATGACTTTAAAGATGTAATCAGCCTCAAAATGGATGGATTTTGTATACTCTCCCCTATGGGCTATTTTTCAGCAGGGAAGATTACCAGAGCATCATATGTATTATATTTGATGATGGTGGGATCGCCATATACAATGAATGCAAGAATATCTTGTCAGAGAAATTTGAAACTCTGCCCGCTTCGACGGGTTTTCTGTTTCGCCATTGAGTGTGTGTTGTACGCAGAGAGGAAAATGACGTCACGCAGTGACGTATACATGAGTGACGAAGCGACGCTCAAGAATTTGAATGCTGCACAGCTGCAGCCATGGGATAACGTCATGGCTCGTGCCTACGGTTCGGTAATGTCGCATAGCATATGTTGGTAGAATGCACCACACGTGTATATGCTTGTTGACACGGCCTTGGAAAAATAAACGGCATGCTGTTTATTTTTAAAGATCAACTCGTTCTATTTTCTCGTGAATGGTACACGTGTAGAAACAAGTTTAGTTTTTTGTGGTCAAATGTGTCTCATTTTGTACCTGTTGTCACATATGTCACTTTCGCTGACTTTGAGAGAAATCGATTTCAGCCCACATTTGAGGCTGATTACATCTTTAATTGTTGTTGTTGAGACAAAGATGAAAGAGAAATACACTTAGAAAAAACAAAAAAATCGATTTAAAAAAGACATATATATATATTTATTAATTTTCATAATTTATTGAACAAAGTTAAACGTTGACATCGACCATCCAATATTCCACAGGCCAGGCAACTGTGGACTGGTCCTGAGATCAACGACAGTTACACACCACAGAAGTCACGTGGTGCTTCATTGTTGAACCGGACTCCTGCCAGGGAATGTTTTCACGCAAGCAACTCGGAACAAAAGACAACATTTGAATAGTTTGACACAGTTGGTTGAGCCCATTCAAGATCACCATTTTCGTTGAAGTTTGAGCAGCGGGATAAATGAAGTAAAACATTTCAGCCCTCCAACTTTATCGAATTTCGCGCCCCCATCCCTGTGCGTCACATTTTCACACGCTGTGACCGCTAAGCTTTGCCCTCGTTACGAGGGAGGGAAGCCGATATCCCAATTATAATTCGTCCATTCTAGTTACGATTTCTTAAGACAGTACTATTCTCACTTGGAATTAAATAAACTTACCTTTAATCAAGTTGATTGACCAGAAAATCTCCGAAATCCACACTGCCCAAATGTACCGGGATCAAACTCTGCAAAATGGCGGCTTGAGTGGATCACGTGACAACATTTTCGCGCGTACTAATACGTGCCACAAAGAACCATTTTGATGTGAAATGGTACTCTGTGAAGAACCATCGCGTGACTTCAGGATGAAAATGGTTCTATATAGAACCATTGACGTTGTTGAAGAACCATTTTAGAACCCTTATTTCTCTAGTGAAGGTGCCTATAGCTCCGACAGGGAAGCTCTTATCCGAAATATCCAGTAGAACTATAATTTTAAACACAAAACTTCTTTGATTCAACGGCAATTAACTTGTGCATATAAGGAGATACAGATTATCCTTGTTTTGAATACCCACGAACAAAATAATTCTAGAAATGAAGGCAACCTTGCTTCCTTGTCTAAAAAATGAATTAACTGGTCTTTACGGTAGTTTGTTTGTGTTTCACTTCATCGGTCTAAACAAATGAAATAATGAGTATTCTACGGCTCCCTCGTACTACTTGGTTTATATGTGTTTCACTTCAGCGGTCTGGAGAAATGAAATAATGAGCCTAAAACGGCTCCCTTGTAGATCATTTCATTGCAGAAAGAGTACTATTGATGAAGTCTGTCAATTATGGAGAATCTGCTAGTTGGATATAAGATAGTATATTACGATTTGGTATTCCAATACAAAGGCTTCCCTTTAGAAATGTTCGAAGTTTAAAAAAAATTTGAAGTGTGTTTGTGTGTTGGTCGTGTACATTAATTTAATTGTCAGGGAAATCTGATACGATGTATCTTTAAGAAGTAAACCAATTTGTGAATACTGTATACTTGATTACTCCCAGACCAGATTCACTGGTCTTAGGGGTGAAAATAGAATTGTACAGTGGTGGACAGGATGTCAGGTACATTCTTGTTTTTGATGTCTGGTGGTGAGAATCGAATAGGTGCTAAATTATTACGTTATGTAGGCAAAATCTCCTAAGCACACATTTCTCAAATTTGATTTTAATATTGAAATCGTTAAATACACTACCAGTATTCATTATTTATTAACTTCGTTTTCGTCACAATCATTTCCAATATGTAACTATACGGAATGAGATCCACATTATTTAAAGAATTTATACGGAGGTAGAAAACGAAAATCATATAAAAATCACGTGCTTGGAGTATCTCCAAAAGGAGCCCTATCGATTGGCTATCGGCATGGGGAGACCTGTTTACAATTGCCAGTCTTCCAGTTTTGATCGTGGATATTCTCTGTACTGTCTTCTGTTAGGGAAATGTTGAGAGTTAAACATCCAAATAAGTAACAGTATTTTACGATGCTGTGATTGAAGACCGTGGGGTCGTCAAGAAAGTTTAAACCCACGTGGCACAGGACGAGTGTGACACAGCGGGAGTTTGCTAAGCGGTAATAATTCGACAAAGCCGATCTCGCCAAGGAAGCGGTCTATTTCTGTTGGGGTTTTTTGACATAGTTTAGGCCAAACATAATCCATTGTCTTTGCGAATGGGATTTTATATAATCTTAGGTGTCAATTTCATTATAGCCGAGTTATAACTTATTGTTTTGTCGAACATATTATTCTCAATCTAACAAAAGACAAAACATGAATTCGCCCAACTTGTCTGACCGTATCATGTTTGGTGAAAGAGTATAGGCTGACGCGCCGTTCTAAAACAATCCGCGTATGGTACGCGGAGGGTCCGTGGATGATGGTCGGATGATCCGTGGATGATACGCGGATGATCCGCGGATCATCCGAGTATGGTCCGTGGATGATGGCTGGAGGATCCGCGTATGATTTTTGAAATCATCCAGCCATCATCCGCAGACCCTACAGCTATCCTACCGGTAGGATCCAGTCACCATCCGTGGACAATCGGGAACTGGAAAGTGGGCGTACTGTATCTGCCCCCCCCCCCTCTTTACAACAAGTACAACTGTTGTAATCAACATCACCCCCCCCCCTTTGCCGATTGCTATGGGGACCAAGTCACTCCTTCATATGCCACATTATCATAAAAATCTTGATAAAAAATCCTCCTACAAGCACCACATCATCAATAACAATTTCATCGTCTTCCAATGCATGCACACAGTGAAGAAGACCTACTTAAATTCATTGAATACAAGAATATTCCCACCCAAGAATTAAATTCGCTTCGACTGTTCGTGAGAATGAGTCTGCTTCCTTGATACATGTGTCATTTTTAATCGCAAACATCAGAATCTGAAATTTGATCTCTTCACCAAACCAGGGATTCATACACGTCAGTTCTACGTACCGAATTTCGGTTCGTAGATTGAGTTTTAAAACTCAATTTTTCAGTTCAAAACTCAATTTTTTTGAGTAAAAAATCAAAAGTTTTCACCAAAATATTTATACTCAATTTGTGTGTTGGAAACTGAATTTTCAAGCTTCGGAAACTGAATTTTCAAGCTTCGTAAATTCGAAAATTCAATACCCGGTTGTCGGGAAATCATCCCATGGTCGAGGAAGCACGTGTGAATCTGTCGACAGCAACAACAACGTCAAGTGCAAACTCCGTCAGCTGCTCTGAATTTACCTCGGACGACTAAGTCTGTTAACGGGATATATTCATCCGAGACTAGTTTATCCGACGTAGTTTTAGTTACATCGACGTATATTTCCGTGGAAGAATCCCGAATACTTATGAACCGTAATTTCACTGAACGATCGACGAGTCGCCATTTTTTTTTTGGTTTCGTTTTCGTTCCCGTTCCTTCCAACGCAGGGAGATACAAACGATACTGAATAAATACACGTTATTTTCGTAGAATGCCAATCGTAAGTATTTCTTCGTGTATTCTGTGCGGTCTGTCTTGAGAAAATAGTAATACTGTATCATTTTCACTTTGGTTTGATCGAACGAAAATTGACACAAGCCTACAGCGTGCGTTTTGAGAACATGACAAGGGAGTGAACTCTTCCTATGTCGAGAGAGCAAGCAAGTGTTTTGAAGTGTTTCGTTGTTTTTTTTCCTTCTTTTTTTTGTTAACCATATTCTATCAAAATAACATCATCCTCAAGACTCCTATTATTTGTGTAACCCAATACAATCATCGTGTATATAAATAAAATACATATAATCATCGTTTTATAAACCAGTGTGATTTTTCATACTGGTGGTCATTTGTAATTGAATAATATCTCAGTATTTTCACAATAACTGGAACTTCACGTATGTCATCACAATATTTTTATATTTATTAATTCACTGCTTTTGTTAAATGTTTCCATAATTAAAATTATTTTTCTGTCAATGTTAAATTTTGGATAATGGTTTCTTCAAATTTAATTTTGGATCTAACTTAATAAATAAATGGGGTTTTTATGGTATCAATATATATATTTTTTTATAATTACCACCTAACAAGTTGGGCCACATTTGTATACTGAAATTGAATGTGTGTTTGTATATTATTCAGACAGTCCTGTGTGGAAGTTGGAAAAAGGAATTAAAAGTTCTTTTATGTATTCTTGATTGATCGAGATATAACAGCTTTCAGAGAGGGAAATAGTTGACACTCCTCACTGCATGTATATGAGAACTACATGTATATATAAATGAAAACCAGTACCGGCGGCATTGCAAAGTTTTACCTGATTACCTGAAGTATTACTCGTAAACAACTTGAATAAATCTAACATAATTTGTTCATGTATCCTGGATACCTGAAAACATAATGATGGAAACGAGTAAACGCAATCAACGACACAAAATGGTTTTAATTACACAAAAGGTTAAAAATACATGAATTGGTAACAGTAGACAAGGTTCACAGAAGGTAACATTTACCCTGGTTTGTAAAAAAATTATATTCTCAACATTGGACAAAATGACCCTGGTTTGTAAAAAATTTATATACTCAATTTGAGGGAGAAAAAATGCCGATAAATTTTATTTTAACTCAATTTGAGTGAAAAAAACCTCAATTTTCCAGATTTCGGTTTGTAAAATTTGGACTTCTATGAATCCCTGCAAACCTAACAGACACCCACAAAAAACTTCACTTCATTTAACTACATAATAATACATGAGGCACCGGAGGTGCTACAACTCCTCAGCCCCTTAACAGTCTAGATCAAGATGTTTTCATGTGTGTAGAAGTTTGGATGCATAGCAGAGAGTTATGGCATGCGAAATGCAAACCCAAGCCACAACCCCTGACAGATGAACGGATGGATAGACGGACGACAATCGGAATCCAGAATACCCCCCGACTATGTACAGGGGTTAACGTGAAACAAACAATTATTATTAATGATTCATATAAAAAGTTTGCAATAGATTCATAACAGATACGCAACAGTAAAAAATAAGGAAATTCTTGATATTTTTGTCTCACATATTTTCCATTTCATACAGCGATGGTTTTTACAGTGAGATCTAATTACAAAAAAAAAGAGATAATAATCAGCCGAGCGAAGAAACTACCTGGCGCCAGTCGGGAATGATTACAGAGAGCATTCAAGGCTTCCAAAAAATAAAGGAGCAAAGGTTTCCGAGGTTTAGTTGCACATTACAACATCAAAACATGCGGCAGGCCTGCACAAATTGAAATCCAGGTAACCCAAACAAGAGTTACACCAAAAATTTTTCCAGTCATCTTCTTATTGATGTGAAGTCACTCCCCAGATTTGAAGTCGATCGGTTGAATTGTTCTCGAGATATCATGTTCATAACATTTTGGAGATGGATGGAATCTAAGATGGCTGACGGCGGCCATCTTGGTTAACGCAGTTTGGTGAAAAACAATTCCAGTCATCTTTTTATTGATGTGAAGCCACTCCCCAGATTTGAAGTCGAATGGTTGAATTGTTCTCCAGATATCGTGTTCACAACATTTTGGGATGGATGGAATCTAAGATGGCTGACGGCGGCCATCTTGGTTAACGCAGTTTGGTGAAAATCAATTCCAGTCATCTTCTTATTGATATGAAGTCACTCCCCACATTTGAAGTCGATCGTTTGAATTGTTCTCGAGATATCGTGTTCATAACATTTTGGAGATGGATGGAATCTAAGATGGCTGACGGCGGCCATCTTGGTTAACGCAGTTTGGTGAAAAACAATCTCAGCCATCTTCTCACTGATGTCAAATCACCCCCCAAGTTTGAAGTTGACGAGTTGAATTGTTCTCGAGATATCCTATTCACAACATGGTTGGGACGGACGGACGGGTAGCATTTCCAAGTCCCCCTCTTAATTAACCATGGGGACAATTAACCATGGGGAGCTGATACGAGAGCTAAACATCACTTTTGCGAAGGGAGTGATTTGTTTTGTTCTTCCTATCATATTATATTTCTGATTAAATAAATCCGTTTATTTGCAAACAAAAAAATAATGGAAATGAAATATTCTATGTGATCTCAATAGTGATGAATTTCAACAGTCACCAGTGGTACCGTTACCAGTAGACTCATCAATTAATTCAAGCTCACTAGGAGCTTGAACAATTCTAGTTAATGTTCTGTCATATTTCTGGTAACGACTCAACTGCTACCTAATTTATAAATTGGAATGAACTGGCTTTCCTGACTGGGGTGATTATGTCATATAACAATATAACGTTTATAATGTAAATGTAATATTTTATCTTAGTTTTAACATCTTCTGTATGTTTTCATGTATAGAAATAAGGAATGCTTGATTGATTGATTGATTGATCACATTAAAAAAAGGTAGCCATTTGATTACATGAGGAATCAACATTTTCTGTATGTTTTCATGTATAGAAATAAGGAGTGATTGATTGATTGATCACATTAAAAAAGAAAAAAATGGTAGCCATTTGATTACATGAGGAATATCAAAATTGTCAGTGGCTACAACAATTGCCATGTATAGACGTTCGACACATAATGGTTTAAAATAAACGAAAATGAAACTCACTCGATTCTTTAATCTCAAAGATCAGATCGAGCAGAGTGACACAGTTCTGCATATAAAAGTCGGAAACCAATCATCATTGCATAGTGTATGCGCAAAGAGCGGAGTCCGTGAAGGTTCTCTACAATCCCAGGCCGACAGTATTTAAGTGAACGAGAAGAATGGGTGGCGAATCATCAGACGAATCACAGTTCAATATTGTCCAAGAGTATCAACATCCTAATGACTACAGTCTCTGTATAATGATGCTGTGTAAATCATCCACTTTTCTTAGAAAACTTTGCCTGTTGCTCCAACGAAAATTTCCTGCAGTTCCCGCCATTACGTTTATAGCTCTCCGCACACTTGTTGGCACACTTGGCAAATATTGCACCATCTCATGCATTCTCAAAGAGAGCCGTGTCTACCCGCGGGAGACCAAAGCGCTCTTTCTCGCAGTAGGGAGTCTCGCGAGACGAGAATGCATCTCATGCTATGAATAGCCTGTGCAGGAGACTACCCCTTGTAGCCTGTGCTACCCCTTGTTTTCTCATTTGATTCGAAAAAAGCCGATATGAGCACGTGATAGTTTGTCAAATCACTTGTATAGTGATAGTTTGTATATCATTGCGCCATTCATAAACTAGGGGAATCACTCATCAGTGTCAAATATCCCATGAAACGAAATCCGTGAAAGGAGTAAAAATCGCCTCTTTGTAATTAATATTTTTAGATGCGCAGATTTGTTTAGGATACTTATTGCTACATTCATTTTATAGCACTTTTCCTTAAATTATGTGTCCACTCAAGGCAAGGTGGGAGGTTGGGGGGAGACGTATGTTTTTGCTTAAAAAAACAACCAGCATTTTAGGCTTCATGCCGGAGCGGCAACATACTCGAGGGTCAAAGTAGCTAAGATTTATAGCGTCTCCATTCCGGTGAGGGAAGGGAAACGCTATGAATCTTAGCTAGGGTCAAAGTGGAACCTCTAGTTAAGCCCTCTTTCTTGCCAGTGCTTGGTGTAACACTTTCTAGCCAAATGCACAAATAATCAGGACTTAATACCAAGTTGCTGGTTTTAAAATGTGGGTGTTGACTGCCACTGTAATAATTAAAGGAGTACTTACTTTATTTTATATAGGTTCTTATTACAAAGGTTAGACTGTTAAAGAAATATAACTTACTATTTCACGGTCGTTGAGGGCGATAAACTATTATTTTTATTACAATTTGTGAAGTCATGTTTCTGCTTTTAATTCGACGTGGGCGCCGCCATGTTGCCTGTAGGATGACGTGGCTGATGACGTCAGCATTCAGGACAACGCCACGGCTAACGCTTGATCCAGGGACGTTCCAACATTGGACATTTGATTTACTCTGGGTCCGAGTTTAATTCGAGGAAAAAACTGGCGCGGCAAATCCCACTGGGGTAATTCCTAAAAGGAAAGTGGTTTAGGTTATATCCGCCAATTGAAGAATTTCTTCCGCAGGTTTTTCAACTGAGACTTGCCCGATTCAGTTTGATCAAAATTTGAAGCTGAGCGATGAACTAAAAGAGCGTCCTGTTAGGGATTTGAGTTGAACGACGATGCTTCTAAATTGTTAAACATTTTCATGATTACGCTTGAACTATTAAAATCAACTGAAACGTCAGTGGATTTTCTAGGTTCCTTCTCGTGCGAACTGTCTGCATGACCAACACGATCGACCTTAAATCTCCATGACGTTGTGACGTTTTTAGATGAGTATACATTCACTTCCGCTCATCTAAAAACGTCACGCAGTGGTACAATGGCGGCGCCCAGTGCACGCAGTGGCGAGCAACAAAATATTCAATATTTCTTTTATTTCGCATTCTTTCAACATAAGTTTTATATAATAAGTTTTCGAATACAATTACTGATAAATACAGTCAAACTTAAAAATAAGGTAAGTACTCCTTTAAGAAGCTCCAAAGAAGCAAAACTGCTGGATCTACATTAGATCTAAGTAATGTGTTTATACATTTCATATGAATGAGTCACTGGCAATACCATACTACTGAATATGCAAATGAGTCCTGCACTACACCGAATGAACCAATGGCAGACATACAACTTTACTATGGAGCTCTTGATAGGCTACATGCCAGTAAGTGTATGTAAATCAGTATGAAAGTAGGCCTAATGTATGCATACTTGGAGATCCCTTTTTAGAAGCCTGGAAAATAGTAGAAAAATAAAAAAAAATGTAAAAACATAATTAATGACCGGTTAGACCTGAAAGTTTCAAAGGCACAAGTATAAAATAAAAGGATCATAACCTGTAAGTTTCAAGAACTTCCTTGCAATAGTTTTCGAGATACGGCTCGGACAGACGGACAGACACACTGCTAGGGCCACAACAATACTCCTGAGCCCGTAGGGCTGAGGAGTAACAAGGTGCACATGGGCAATTTTTTCACCTATGATGAATCTGTTTCAACAAACTCGTCCAATACTACATACTCCAAGGTTACCCTGCGGACATTCTCCGTGCCAGCAATGAGAAAGCTTAGGACAGAGCTGATGAGCTAGTACAGCAGACATGGAATGCCACAAATATGAACCCTCGTATACCCGTCATTCACCCTACAGCCCATATGTCACTCAGATATATCGAATTAATCAGATAAGAATGGCCACTACTTCAAGCATCCAACCAATGCTGAGATGTCTTCCAGAACCTACCACTTCTGGCCTTCTGTCGTAACCTGAATCTTTAGGATATTCTAGTTCAGGCTAGGATCCAATATCCCCTTGAGGTGCAAGCAAGGCATCACTCCTTGCACTAGAAATGCTTTACTGCCCCAAACTGCGCAGAAGTCACTACTTCCGGGGTATAGTCACACCTACACATGTAACTCTGCTACCACACAAACTTGATGACCAACTGTTGCACTCGTCATGTGCACCAAATGCTCCAAATAATATGAATCAGTGTACCTTCCATGAACATATGTGAACATTACAATGGCAAACATAATTAAAGCACAAATCCTGCTCCCAGATGCTTCTGGTGCGTTCGAGATTCAATGGCCAGTATCAGTTAACAAATCATTGAGGTTCTTATGTCAGATCCAGATACAGACATCAGTACCAAATGCCACCAAGAATGGGAATGGTACTGGATCAGTCAACTACAGGGTGAGTGAGTAGGATGTAACGTTGTTTTCAACATTTTTCAGTCATATCACGACAGTGCCTGCATGCACACTAAAGCTGATCCAATCAGCATGAGCGAAAAGGAATAACTATACCTTGCTTTTCCTCTTATCATACTTTCTGAAAATATATAGTTTGGCATACATTTTAGTCAAAATATATGTGAAAATATTGCATGAAAAAACCTATACTGAAAACAACTGGGCCATTCCGGGCACGTCAAATCCTGCTAATATGCGGATCCACACCGCTTGTCATTATATGGGGATAGAGGATGACTCATTAAAAGTCGCTAACATCAGGAAAAGAGTTATTGTCCTGCTGATTACACTCAGATGTAAATCTGCTGCCTCAAGTGAATCAACGTTGTAGACATAAATGCTGAAGTAGAAACTGTGGCACTGCAAGTGGTAGTGAGGAGCTCATCCAGCAAGTCCAATATGGTGAGATCCTTTTCCAAAATAGAAGCCGATCAAACCACGGACTGGATCGCAGACAGGAACTGGTCAATATGGGAGTAGCTTTCTGAGAGGTATTTTCCAAGTTGGTGACCTGTCTCAAAGTTAGGAAGACGTCCTTCTCTGTGAGCTTCGAAAACTCTGGTTCTAAGATCACTGACACATCTTACAACTGGGAGTCATGGAGCTGGTTACGCCTTGAACGACTTCTTCTGCACCAGAAATGGATTACATGTAATTGACTGGAAAGTTGCTCTAGAAGACCTCAAAGAGACTTGTTGATGCAGTGGAGGGGCATAGCGAAACAGCAGAGGATAGTCTGTTAATCTTATCTGGAATAGCCCAAGAAGCCAGAAGCGAAGTGTGATGACTGATGGACTCTCCACATCCTGCCCATTTAACAGAATGGAAGAACAGTTTAATGAATTCCATATTTCCATGTATCAAACGATAGCCTGGGATCTCTCAGGATGGACAGCAGTCAGCAGCAGTGGTGGAAAGGCTGGAACTGACACTGGATGTTGAAGCAGATCTCAAAAGCAGAATAGGCCTAATTGTTGAGCAAGGTGTGAGGCAAGTGCTTCCAGTCCTCGAATGGGCTCATGCAGTTGAGCCAGGTCATAGGATGAAATAACTATATACAGGTGAGGATGAACTGTAGAACAACCCAACTGAAGGTACATGTACCAGAAGCTGGGGATGATAGCTGGCAGACAGCAATGAGAGGGCTGTAGACCAAAAGTCATCCTTAGGATAGACAAGTAGGCAGAACTGGAACCAAAAGTCCCAACTTGGCAGAAGCAGTGGGGGCACGAAAGACCTGTTGCGGCATCACCGGATACCAACATGAGGGATGAGCCAGGCATGGTACTGGAGCGGACATCAACACACCTCTAGCAGAGATGCCAATGTTGGTAAATGATGATTAGGTTGAGCCAGACATAGATATGCATACAGTATTCTCATTTCAAGCCGGTAGCCGCCGGAGCTTCGCCGGCTATTTGTTCTATTATCGCCGGGTACTCAGATTATCCCAAGTCATTAATTTACAAATAAACTTTAATAAAGTAATGTACATAATTTCGCTGATGCCCTAAGGAACGAAGGAATCTGAAATTGGATGTCAATGGACAACAAATGCAGCAAAAACACGCTCAATCTTTCTGCCGTAACGACATGTCACAATGAGAACCGAAAGGATAAAGTTACGTCCACTAATTTACCTGCAAATCCAAATTCCCACGTAAACAGCGCTTTGCACGCGCCCCTACGAGTCTCCTCGAGAAACAGAGCTCTTCGATTAGAGCGCAGAGGTATTTTCACGGATACTATATCTCACGCTGCAAATGCCGCTGAGTGGAGAGCTTACGCACATGATGAAGTTGTAAGAAGGGCAGGTCGTCATGTCGGGGAAACAGACATCACTCCTGACATTTGGATTCGGTAACAAATTACCAGGTTTGTATTTTTATGGTATTTGTATCTAGTATAGTACAAGTCTTGACCAATATCTCAATTTATGTTGTCGAAAATATGATTTACGAGTACCGTTTGATAACACGAAAAGTGGACCATCCGTAATTTGTTACGTACTGCTGGCTTTTTGTAGACGTAAAACACGTGTAATTATCTGACAAGCATACGATCTCGCGTATATAAACTACGCTCATGAGATAATTACAGAAGTATTTTATGGTTTATTTGTCTTATTATTGATGCTGTAAATTGTAAAGATGATAGATCTTATTTATAACGGGTTAGGGACAGAAGCCAATGTGGGGCATGATTGATACCCCAAGTCAGGTATTATACCCCAATTGGGCAATTTTCGGATACCCCACATGAGCTATCCAACAAAACAATCCCCAGTTATTCCTAAATGAGCAGCATCAGCAATTCAGTCAGTATACCTATGAGTAAAAGACAGCATGAAGTAATATAATCCTTACAAAACCCTATTCCACCAACTGCCCACCTACTTTTGGACCACCCTGTATAATCAACTCAAGTGAAAGTCTGTTTAGAGAACTTGAAAACCTGAAAATCACAGATATTTCACCCCTAAGTTTACACTTTATGAAAAGACAATTTGGGGCTCTAAAAGTGCTCCGATTGCGTCTCAGAGCATCTAGATCCCTGGAGCTTACGGGACCTAGGCGGCCCCTGGACCCCGGCCTAGGCAGGGGGCCTAGGCGGCCCCCGGACCCCTGCCATCAATAAATGCAGCTGTCTATTTTTCAAACTCAGCCTGCTACTTAAAATGAAAATGAGAACCCTGTGCATATTGTAGTGTAAATGCCATGTCTAATGCCCTGAAACCATGTATGCATCATCTCAACATCCACAAAACCCAAACTGGAAGTGACTGCAGAAGATGGAAATGTCACACACACACTCTGGTAAGCTGGAATCGGTTAACAGAAGTTGGATGAGGTTGACGGGTAAGTGGGGCCCAGAAACGCAGGCACAGTAATGGAAACAGAGAAGTCCAGGCTGACAGTATTCATCATGCGGAAGTCAACAAAATCATCTCAGAAGTAGAATCAACATGAGGCAGCACCTAAAAGGTACAACAACCTCTCAGCCAGACAGTTTTAGTCAGTGTATATTGGTACACAATGAATGAAAAATGCATAAAAGCCTGAAAGATTTGGCTGAATGCAGAAGATGCTTTAGCGGTGGCTTGTAAAAGATTAAAACGTGATAAATTCAGTGTGGGATGTTGGATGAATTGGAGAACTATAATAAATAATTTGACATATCACGTGCGGAAAAATATGCCGGAAGAACAAAAATATTATGAACAAAAACAAAAGGCTTCAAGCCATTCTTGCTTTGAACCCTAATAATAATCTGAACAATAAAAAAAGTCTTTCGATTTTCAGTGGGAGCCAAGTAATATAGAGTTTTTGATAGGAAAACGAAGCCGCACATCTAAAACTCCTCGGCTCTGGGTGCCAGCAATTCACAATCTATTCAATTTGAACCATACTACTTTGAAAATATCAGGAACATCAAGTAGTCAAGTGACAAATATACAGATTATCAAAAAACTTGCAATCAGAAATGGCCGCAAAGTTTTCCGTCCAATCAGAGAAACCGGCAGTCATTACTTGTCTCTTGATGCATCTACGATGTATACCAAGCATAGTAAAAACTTAAACAGTATCAAAAGGATATATAGATCATCAATGATTTTACATAAATAGAAAACGGCTGCCAAGGTTTCCATCCAATCAGAGAAAACAGTTCTGTCATTCATTTTTAGTCTCTTGATGTACTGATGATGTATACAAAGTATTGCATCAAACACTTGAACAGTACTAAAGGTATAGATTTTGCATAAATTAAAGATGGCAATCAAGTTTTCCACCTAATCAGAGAAATTAGTTGTCATTAATTGTAAGTTTCTTGATGTATCTATGATTTATAGTTTCATTTGAGGCACTAAAATGGTATCTGATATAGATTATTAATGATTTTGCATAAATTAAAATGGTCGCCAAGATTTCCGCTCAATCAGGGAAACCAGTTCTGTCATTCCTCGCAAGTCTCTTGATGGAATGATGTATATCAAATTTTACATCGAGCACTTGATCGGTATCAGAGAGAGAGATCATTAATGATTTTGCAAAAATTAACATGTGGCTGTCGCCATCGGGACCCCTCGGGCCGGGCCCAGAGCAATTGTGGAAATAATGTTTCTGACCCCAACAACTCACATATTTGGGGTGGGCATAATTTTACCTGTATGATATAGATCATAGACAGACAAAACAATATAGCAATAGAGCAGTGATTACCTATAGTAGATGTAGTCGAACGATTACTGTCTATTCACAGCAATCCACACAGGTTTGTGTGAACTCCTGAAAAACACATCCCATGGCACCGACTTTCAATAGGCTTCTGGTACTGGCTGTATTAAACAACTGTATGAAGTTTCATTGTTGTGAGTGAAGGACTTTTTGAGATAATGTGTTTACAAGGATATGGACCAACAGACAAGTATAAAGGGGCAGAACTCCTGAAAAACACATCCGATTACACCGACTTTCAATAGGCTTCTGGTACTGGCTGTATTAAACAACTGTATGAAGTTTCATTGTTGTGAGTGAAGGACTTTTTGAGATAATGTGTTTACAAGGATAAAAACAGACAGACATGTATAAAGGGGCATAACTCCTGAAAAACACATCCAATGGCACCGACTTTCAATAGGCTTCTGGTACTGGCTGTATTAAACAACTGTATTAAGTTTCATTGTTGTAAGTGAAGGACTTTTTGAGATAATGTGTTTACAATGATATGATGGACAGACGGACGGACAGACGGACAGACGACGGAGGCAACAACAATAGCGCTCGGGGAGAATCTGCCCGAGGGGTAAAAATGGCCGGCCATCCTTCCCGCCTCTCAGAAGAACTGATGTGGTTATTCATTGCAAGTCTCTTGATACATCGATGCTGTATACCAAGTTTTGTATAGAACACTTCAATGGTATCAGAGAAATACATCATTAAAGATTCTGCATAAATTAAAGACGGACGCCAAGGCTTTCACCCAATCAGGGAAACTGGTTTGGTCATTCCTTTAAAAAAATTTGATGTATCGATAATCTATACCAAGTGTCACACTGAACAGCGAAATGGTTTCCGAGATACACAAGATTCATGGTTTTGCATAAATTAAAGATGGCCACCAAATTTTCCACCCAATCGGATCCAGATTCAATAGGGTTCTGGGCCACGAGCATATGGATGTGTACGGCAAGTTTGGTGTGCCTAGGTTAAGTCGTTCTAAAGATATTTTGATAACAAGAAAGTTGTGACGGTTTCCATAAATTAAAGATGGCCGCCAAAGTTTCCAACCAATCGGATCCAGATTCAGTAGGCTTGTGGTTGACCACCCAACAATCCTGCATACCAAATTTGAAGTCTCTAGAAGCAACGGTTTGGCTTCTACACCGGTCACAAGAATTATTGACGAATTTCCGTCATGTTGCCATGGAAACCGCAAAATTCAACACAACTTACCCAAATTCGATAGGCTTGTGGCTGACCACTCAACAATCCTGTATACCAAACTGGAAGACTCTAGAGGCAACGGTTTTGCTTCTAGATCGGTCACAAGAATTGTGGACGACTGACGACCGGACTACCGGACGTACTTGCCGACGATCGACAAGACCCCACAGCCTGATAGGCTGAGGGATAAAAATGACCCGACATTAGAGTCGTAATGGTCCTGCCTCTCAAAATAAGTACTGATGTAACCAGACCCACACCCACACCATCATTCTTGGAAGTCATCAGAGGAATTTCGAGGTGATACCATAATGTCATCTGTACCAGAAGTCCCCATCTCCAGTCGTTCATTTTTGAGGAGTGACATCCCACTCCCACACCATCACACTTCTAGAAATTAGCCCAGGAGTGTGAAACACAGCACTTGCCAAATATATAAGTCTCCGATGTTATAACCTGGAGGTGTGATATCATTTTTAGTATAGTGTCATTCACAGCACTCTATGGTAGCATAGCAGATTTCCCAGACAATGACATGTATATTCCCATCAAGGTAGCCTCAGCACAGAATGACCTATTTTGCATATAACCTCCCCAAATGTAACAACCTGTTTTTTTGCATACATCTATAAGCAAAGAATATGGTCATCTTTGTTAACATTAGTTGGTGCACGTACACAAAAAGTGTGGGGACAAGACATAATTGGACAACTCTCCTTGAATATTTGTCCCTCAAGGCCCCAAGCTGTACCGCCTCATGCCAATCAATGGCACATTGAAAACAGAGTTGCAAGGTTAAAGATGCAGATCAGAAATCGCAGCTGAACCCATACCATAGATACCAACATAAAGATTAAATTTATCATCAGGCCATGAACCACATTCTCCATGGAGGTCAGTATGAACCAGACAATTCATGTGGCGATCTTCTGCAGGCCTGTCCGCACTTCAATATAACATAACAATGTCATAATATTACTTGAGCGGTGCATTCTCAACAAGGCTCGGAAGATTGAGAACACTGCATATCATGCAGTACTTGACATGTACTGGTACGTTTGAACTTGAAAAAGTCAAAGAGAAAAGACTGCGTGAATGAATATGGCAGACATGGGAGGATCATGGGATTTGGCAGAACAATCATGGGACAATAAAGTGTTCTGTGTTATTGACATCGATCTACTACCTAAATGGAGAATTGAGCAATGGTTTGTGAAGGTCAGTTTTGCAGTGTGTGTATTGAAGACTGTGTGTATTGAACGTTGTTTCAACAATTTTTTGGTCATATCACGATGGTGCCAACCTGTGACAGAACATGAGAGGACCCACAGTATTGTCCTGGATACCAATCAGCTCTGCCTGAACAGCACTTGGTCACCCATTCAAGTATTGACTGGGCTCAACGTTGAACACAAGATGCTGAATAATGAACATGATTATAGCAGTCATAATTTCAATTTGAGATAAGAATTTCCCTATCAAGGGTGGAATTTCATTCTGTTAGCTGTAGCTACTATAGAAAGCCATCAGTGTGTCTGCCATCTAACATTCAGGTTATGTGCTACAAACCCCATCTCCTACTGTGACATAGCTATAGTTCGACCCAGTCGATCGCCTGTCTCTTTAAATTTGGTTAATATCACTGCGATGATGATTTTGTCAAGTATAAAAATTACTTTGGAGAAATGATCATCGCGATATAACTGGAACAGAAACTGAAAATTGGGTTCAATATCTTTTCTCAGATTAACAGCTTTTCCTGAATAGAATCAATATTAGTACCTCTTGTAGGGCTTGCTTTTCTAAAGGCTTTGACTGATTGGTGCTATGTACTCTCACAAAATGTAACACTGGGAATTCAACAGACAGATTTCTGTTAAGTTTGAGCAAACTGTATTTCAACTAAGTCCTGTGGATTCCTGTAGGTTAATGCATGGAATTGAGAGGAGTAGGATTCAGTCTTGTTTCCAAAAAATGTTCAGTCATATATGTGCCTGCAGTGCCTGCATGTGCCGGGACATGAGAGTGACCACAGTTCCTGTTATCCTGAACACTGATCAGACCAGTCAGTACAGCATCTAGCAACATGTTAAGAAGTGATGTATGGGCTACAATATGATACTCATTGGTTCAGAAAAATTAAACCATCTTTGTGACATTCGTTGTTCAGGTTATGGCAAAGAATCACTTGTAACAAATGTCTATCCATGTTATTTTGACCATTACGATGGAAGTCCCAACTTCCAACAGCGATCTGTGGGTATATACGGTTCATGTAAGAGCTAGGAGATACCGCTTTTCAATGTGACTTCACATGTTAGCATATTTCCATATGGCCGACCACTTCCCCATTTGCTACTATTGGAAATCCCGTAAATTCACGTCACTTCGTCTTACATGAACTATATGCTGATCTGTGATTCACACTTGCATTTCCCACGACATTTACTAATTACAGTAACAATCCACTTTGGAGAGAACTTAACATGCAGCACAGATATACAAGCTTAATTCTGATTCGTAACTGGCTGTTTTTATCATACCAGTGCTCTCAGAGTTTCACCGTGAAGGCAGGCCCAAGTCCTGCTGGAATTGAGGCACTGTGTTGACCAATTGTTTTGAAAGTAAAGTTCTGATTGGAATAACAATGAAGATAAAATTGTGACTGAGCGAGCTACCTTTCTTGGGCATGATACCTACCTCTTTTCTAAACAACTACTTTGATCATATTGTATGAGCTCA
Source organism: Hanleya hanleyi (assembly GCA_036873755.1). Lineage (NCBI taxonomy): Eukaryota > Metazoa > Mollusca > Polyplacophora > Lepidopleurida > Hanleyidae > Hanleya > Hanleya hanleyi. The sequence goes on along the minus strand of JAVTVY010053223.1, from coordinate 8,060 downwards.
GGTTTTCGTGAATTTGAAGACAGCGCTAGCGGGTGTCAGTGAGTAGGATTTAGCATCATTTTTCAACAATTTTTCAGCCATATCACGATGGTGTCTACATGTCCCAGGAGTCAACCAAAAGAGCCCACAGTTCCTTTTCTCCTGGATACTGACCAGTTCCTATTTTCCTGGACACTGACCTGGTACAGCACCCAGTCACCCATCCAAGTATTGAGGTTAAACCTTAATTCTCTATCTCTCTCTCTCCAAGTTTTGACCGGGCTCAATGTTGCATAATTTTGGTGATCTGACGAGAAACAGTGTGCCTAATGTGATATGCCTTACCCTGCAGTGCCAGCGACAAGCAACTACACAGCATACCACACAGGTGATGACACCAAACAAATCGGGAATACCGTGCATAATAACTCCCCTGGTATATATTTCAGTGGGAACGTAGCCCAGCATGATTCCAACATATGCTGCATAATCTCAGCATGAATGCAGCCCATGCTGCAATACATGCACATTGTAAAAGAAAGTCAACATTTTCTTGAGATTAGGCCAAACATATATGACTTTTAATTTTGACGCAAGCAAAACAACTTGCTAACGTTGACCAAAAAAAAAACGAAAACAAAAAAAAATATTAATATAAAATGCCCAAACAGCAATATGATGTAACATATGATGTATTAATTGTTTTCCAACTTTTCCCTACACAATTTCATTGTGATCCACATAATTGCCTGCATGATGCCATGAACTGGCCGAAGTGCCATCAACCCCTAATATGTCTAAAACAGGTTTATTTTTACCTTATCTCAAACAATATTCTATTGTCTATCTGGATATCAACTTTTTGTTCAGAAGAAAAATATCTAGGTTAATTGGATTCAACTGGCTTTACATTGTATCGGATTATTTTGATCGAAAAAAAAAGGCAGAATCATATTCAGACATGTTGACAACAACTTCGAAATTGCTAAAGAAACCAAACACTTTCAAGGAAGCGGGACAAACTGCTCAAATAGCTGTATGAAGAATATGATGTCCATGCACATTAAAAGAAAACTTACAAGTACACACGCAATTTCCCCACAGAACGGACCGGAGTTGCGAGGAGAATGGACGGACAAATGCAATGGACCAGAGCGGAGACGGACTTTTGTGGACCGTTACGGACAAAACCATCGGAGAATGGACGGACCGTTACCAGTGTTCTCCGGTCGTTTCTGGTCCGGAATGGTACCATTGTCTCGTTCTCCGTTCATTCTCCGTTGCAGCTCTTTGTTGTCTTACGGTAGAAATAGTCTAATATATTGACGGTCCGCTCATTCTCCGTTTTCTCATGAGAATGAACGGAGAATGGGTCATTGGAAACGAGCGGAGACGCCACGGAGACGATTGTATGTGAACTCTCCTGTTTGGAGGCGGATAAGTCAAACAGCGTTCCAAGTCGCGCGCTCACGGTCAGCTGTTTTCAAAATCTCAGTGGAAGCACACTCGGTGAGTTGCAGGTGCCCCTCCACACGAAACAAATATCGATGACTACGTCCGATTTGCTCACCAGATGACCTGAACTGACCCCTGGGTCTTCTTGACCACCTGTTGATGCATTATGGTTTCAAATGCTGTTCTCAGAAAACAGTTTTTCTGCTTGATGTCGACGTTTTCACACAGTCTGTTACAACAACAACAGTGACAGCAAGCGTCGGGCAGTGATGATGGTGATTGGCCAGTTGACAGTCGAATAGGATTATAGCAACAGGTAACTATGCGAGTGTTTAGCCTGACATCATTATCGTAATTAGCGAAATTCTAAAGAATTCTTCAACAACAAAGAATCCGGAACATGGGCCCAAGTAAACCTTGCTGCTCCAAAACAGCCCATAACATTGACAACCCTTCTCAGATGTTTACATCAGAAAAGGCAATGACCAATGACATGCATGAAAGTTTGTTATGGAGCAGTTTTGATTAATCAAAGCTTCAGAAATGTTTTATCATTTATTGAAAGACAATAGGCCATATGTTTGAAGATTAGTGTATAAGTAGTCCGTAGCAGTTCAAGCTGTGAGGATTATCTCAGCTGAGCACTGCTGCTGTCAGAGTGAAGCCATTTGACATGTTTGATGAGTTCTCGAAAAATAAAACTGAACAATTAAAGTGAAAACTGAAATGATCATGAATTCCTTCATCGATTAAGAGGTGTGGGTCTGTGAAGAGATCATAATGAAAATATTGCTGAATGTGCAGTACCGTATCCCTGTATGACAAAGTACATTAGACATGTTAGAATACATCTTCTCTAGCCAAGTCGACGTACATCACGTTGCTCTGTACATTGCCTTGGCATACTTCTCTAGTAAAGTTGAAACGTGAATCCTCATCGATGAGTGGAATGCAGAGACGGCTTGCTGCATCCAATCAGAATGCGCGTTACGTACGGGTAGCAGTTGATTACCTGTATGGAGCCTAGGTCCCCACTAATAACGAGCTGTGTCGAATGTGTGGGGAAATTCTGCCGAAACAAAAAACAGGAGAAGCATTTTCACGGCCACTTTCGGTGTTCTGATCAGTTGAATCAGCTTTTGGGACGCGCTGCACGGTCGAACGATAACGAATCGCCCTACGAGTGTGGTCGACTTGAAATTGAAGGGGAACAACTCCTGGAGGCAAAAAGTCGCTCATCGTTAAAACTTCCGCTAGGTGGCGCAGAGCAATACTCCTCTGCCACCAGCCAAGAATGTCAAGGCAGCGTAGAGAGCTTTGCGATGTAGTTGACTTGGCTGGTGAAGATGGTTAGAATAGTGCACTGAGTACCCTAATCTGTACAAATAAAATTTGATGGTGGAAAGACAATATGAAGACAGAACACCTTAAAACTAACTGTAGATAAGAATAAAATTTATTGATCAAGGTATAAAGTCTTTGCAGATCAGCAATACAGTTAACATAAATGAATGAACACAATCACAGAAGAACACTTTACCAAAGTTCTGTGCATAAGGTGTGCCAAGAAATGGACACTCACATTATCTTAGTTAGGTCTTCACACACCAGCAAAACTTGGTCATATGGATAAACATGATGACTGGAGGTGTAGTGACACAGGAGGGGTAGAGTGAGTATTAATCTGTTAAAATATTCTTGTTTTGTCGTGCTGAAATTTCAATATTGTTGAGAGTCTGTGCCATGAAAATCCTTGAGAAAGATAGTGTTGTCCTTGAATTTTATTTATTAGTTCTAGCTCTCTCAAAAACAATTTCCTGCTGTAATTCCATTCTGGGATCTGTTTTTGAGTATATGTAGGTGAACAATTATAACAAACTGTAGTTGGATATGTTCAATTCCATGTAACTATGTAAGCTTACATATACATGAGGTAGAAGATTTAAATTGCCTGATACAATGATTTAATGACTGAAGTATGAGTTTGATACATTCAGAGTTAAGTGCATGTATTTAGTCAGCAACTTGCCTTCAAATAACAGATCATCCTTCCAATTGGAACCACTCCGAAAATGATTATTATCATGAAAATTTACTTCAAAAGAAGCCAAAATTTCAAAAAGGACAAGAAAATTCCATGAAAATGTGGATGGAGTTCTGATCTTCATTCACTCTCCTGTAATTGAGGTGATGATATGTTCTTCCAATGTTTTCTTTTGATAGTCATGAATAGTGCAAAGATCGCACCAGAAGACTGACCAAAGAACTGACTAGAGCTGCTAGAATCACCACCAGGTTCGCAGATTACGAGAGACTTCAACACTCCAAACAGCTACTTGCAGCTCACAGTAAGACAAAATTTGGATCTCTAGCAGGATTGAGACGAGTCTTCATCTTTTGTAAGTTACTAATATTTCATCACATCTTCCAGAACCAAACTATGGTAATTCCCCTAATAATTCAATCACAGGAAGTTCACTTTCCAACTCTGTTATTCAAACACAGAGAAAAAGTAGCATTCTCATTCTTCATTCAAATTGAAGAAAAATCACATAATGACAAATGTGACACTTTGTAGCTGGTGCCATGAAGAATATTTCCAGATATAAGTCATATTTGCTGCACTTCCGGTGATTGAATTATTGGGGTAACTATACAGACTTTCACATACTGAATAGCTTTGTGAATAACTGAAATGAGCTATAAATATGGAATACTTGGTGAACAGGCATGGCCTATATTAACACCTCTCCCCTCATAAAGTTACATTACAATAAAGTTGATGAAATACATAACATGCCTCACAGCGAGTAGAAGACAGCATTGTATTGAACTGAAGATAAACGATGAGAAAAGAAGAAATAAGTAAAATGGAGTGGACTATGGACCTAGAAAATAGGTTTTACTTTCATCTGTAAGTTGTCAAACATACATGGACTTTCAATCCTGATTGGTAAAATTATGTACAAGTACAATGTGTGCTCAGAGCACTTAGATCAGATTTCGTCTGAATTTCCTTGCTGATCTCTGCCATCATCTGTACTTATCATGCATGTTCTTGTTAACAGCGAAAAGTAAGTTGAGTCTATTCATAGCACTGATTTCCAATTCCACTAATTCATATATTGATTTTTTTCAGCAGATTAAATGCTTGGCAATGACATGAATGAAGATGATATAAATTTCAGACAGAAGATGTGGCATGAAGAAAAGATTAGGTCACAGTACATACTAGAATGTTATCTCTTGATCAACAGAAAATAATTCACCTATCCAAGTTTTAAGATGTCTACTCCTCTTCAGAACAAGGGCTCACTCACAAAGACTTTCTGGGCTTAGACAGGTGGGGCCTTGCTGAAGACCATGCTGTTCATCTGTCTAATATCCTCATCAGTTTTCTCATTATCTCTTAAAGTATGGCTTTACAAATTCATGCAATGTATGGGGATGGTTACAGAACTGAGCCATTTTGAGGATGACGGACCTTGACCTATTTTTCCAAATACAACAAATAGTTACATGAAATTGATTAAATGATATTAGCACAGTATTTCTTGATGTACAATGTAGGTGTAACTCTTTGCCCGATGGAGGCTTACTAGCATTGCCTCAGGGTGACTCAATTTGACACCCCTACCTAGTTTATGATGACGGAATTTGACACCTTATGTAATAAATCATTTAGTTAACTTCACTCAGTAATATTTTATTTCAGGAAATATCAAACATGCTAAATTATTGGTCACTGTAGTAAAAAAACTTAATAAACCTTTGGCCCCAGCCCTCCAAATTAAAAAAGCAAAATGCATTTTCAGAACACTTCAGCTCATTTAAAGAAACTTGACGTACATGTATCTTGCCCTAGTCAAATTATAACCTGACGTTAACCTACAAGTCCATTTATATTGCATGGACCATAGTATCTCAAAGGATCATGCACTACACTTGATTCTGACGTTGGACCAGTGACCTTGACCTAAGTGACCTTGATGATGAGTGACCTCGACCTAATTTCTCAAACCGAGACTGGTACATGCATATCATCAAATTGAAAAACTTTTAAAAGAAAACTTTCCCAATTAATTGCATTTAAATCCTGACAGCTGGGTAGTTTTTGTTCATTTGCATGTTTTTTCATCAAATGCCTTCCTTTGTGCTACAAAAGTTGGGATCCCCTTCAGATCAGTTGAAAACAATTCTTAGTTACAGAAGTACATAATTTCCTTTTATGTAGTCGACAGGAGTAGGCTACATGTACCATCTGCAAATTGTCAGGGAGTGAGTGAGTGAGTCCATCCGAATTCTTTCGTCGGCAAAATAAGGAGAACCGTTAGAACCTTGATTTTTTGCATGAAGGTGCATTAGGGGACTGTTACCAGCAAGTTCTGAGCTGACCTACTTTTAATGAAAATTTCTGGTGATTTTTTTATGAAAATCACTGGTGATTCTGACTTGGGCTGTGCCGATCTTAATATAGACAGGATTTCAACTTGGGGCGGGGGATTTCCAAGAGTTCAGTGCGTGTCGGAGTCCTAATGCCTACCCTACTTCATAGGTCCTGTCACGTTAGTCACACTGCCATGTGTACATCACATATTACTACATGCAATACCCAAGAGATTACAGTGCTCCAAACTTAAGACCAGACACTGATGAAGATTACTAGCTGGGCTGATCAGTGTCCAGGATAATAGGAACTGTGGACACTCGTGTTCTGACACATGTAGGCACCGTCGTGATATGACTCAAAAAATGTTGAAAACGACGTTAAATCCTACTCACTCACTCACTCACTTACTACATGCAATACCCAAGAGATTACTGTGCTCCAAACATAAAACCAGACTCTGATGAAGTTAAAAAAAACCCCACGAGTTTAAATACATCAGATTTTAGCTAACTCCACCGTCTGATTCCTTTGAGAACCAACAATTTTCCTCTTGACAGTTCTGCAACATGTTGTAGCGGGCTAAATACATTTCCTTTTTGGTGAATATTGATTATCATAAAAAAATATTGTAACATGTGTATAAATACTCTTTTTAATATTTCAGGATTTGAGTAAGTCAGTGCCATAGCCATAGAAACAGCTCTGTTATGACTCCATGATGTTAAAGTACAGCAAAAGAGGTTGAATCGTACCTTCCAAATGCTGAAATTTCTGTGAAAGGTAAGAGCTTGGGTAACACTTGATTGTATTACATCAATATATACATGTAATTATAGTTTTTTTCCTCCCACTTGCAGCATTCAAACATTCAGTGTGACGTAATTTCCAAATAACTGGAGAGCAACGAGAATCTAAAACTAAAGCCTTTGCATTTCACCTTTAAATGTTTGTAATCTGTCTTTCCCTTGAAGGACCCCATTCAAGACAACTCCTTTCTAACCCCACCTTATATATATATAAGTTTACATCCCCACCCCCTTAATGATACTGAGTCCATCCTCTATCTCCCAAACTTTGCACACCCATTAACCTCATCGGACACATCCATTACCCCCATCAGTGTCCCCACCCTCCAGGAACTGAGCCCCAACTCATTGTAGATTTATGTGACATATCCATCACCCTTCCCCCATCCCAGGGCATTGTGACCACTCCAAGGGTGACAGTGAGCTAGTGAATAGGATTTAACATCCCTTTAAACAATATTTTAGTCCTATCATGACGAACCAACTACAAGGAAAATCAGCCCCACCCTCCATCTCCAGAAGTGCATGTACATCACATACTAAATGCAATACCTGAAGCAATTACATATAACAGTGCTCCAAACTTGAAGCAAACTCTGATTGCTTTTTTATACGCCCGCCAAAAGGCGGACGTATTATGTATTATGGCGGTTTCCATCCGTTTGTCTGTCTGTCCGTCTGTCCGTCCCTCGTGTCCGGTCTATATCTGGGACATTTTTCTATCTGGAGTTCCAATTTTTGGTGAGTGGATACCCTACAGGGAGCAGGGCTCTCATTTTGAGGCGAGTGATTGTATCCTTTAACCTTAATCACTCTCCTCAAAATGAGAGGCCTGAGGGAGACGATGTGTCATGTACCAAAATGAAGTTCGAGGTCAGAGGTCAAAGGTCACTGGCCTAAAAAACAGAAAATCACTGAAGTGGTCGTGTCCGGTGTATATCTGTGAACATTTTCTATCCATAGTTGCAATTTTTTTGTGAGTGGATACGTTAGGTGGAGACGATGTGTCGCATACCAAAATTGAGGTCGAGGCTCAGGTCAGAGGTCACTTGCCTAAAATCAGGATATCATTGACAGTTTTCTATCTGCATTTCTAATTTTTGGTGAATGTATGCCCTAGGGGGGAACAATGCGTTGCATACAAAATGTAAGTCGAGGTCAGAGGTCGAAGGTCAGTGTGACCGAAAAATCAGGAAATCATTAAAAATTTCTAAATTTTGTGAGTGGATTCAATAAGGGGAAATGAAGTGTCCCATACCAAAAGTTAGGACAAGGTTGAAGGTCAAAGGTCACTGTGACCCCAAAATCAGGAAATGATTAAAATAACATTTTTTTTGGTGTCAGTAGATAATAGGGGGACATATGTCACATACCAAAATGTAGGTCAAGGTTAAAAGTCAAGGTTATACTGTGACCCCAAAATCGTGAAA
>JAVTVY010053222.1:0-25025 GCA_036873755.1 Hanleya hanleyi | reverse complement strand
TCACAGAAAATCAATTTTTGAAGCGTCGGTGATGTCAAAATTAATTCACAGAAAGCTAAAAATAGTTCATCAACTAGATCAGGAACCTAATAGTGCACATGTTAGAAGAATGAGTAAAAGAAGATTCTCGACTGTTGTCACTACAAGCATGGCAGCAGGGCTGGCGGTCTTCGTCTATCGCCACAGACGGAATTCCAGTGTTCTCAAACTGCTTAGTTTATTTTACAAACATCACAAACTGGATTTAATAAAGTTTTTATCAATAAAATTGACTGCGTGACTAGAATTTGAAACAATTGTGGTGCTGGAAACTGGACCTTTGCTGGTTCATTCTCTGGTAAAATTGAATTTGAAGGGGGTATCGATGGTTTATTATTCGAATTTCGGATTTACCTGATTTGCAATAAATCGATCACCCCACTGTTTTATCACCTCAAATATCACTTTCGATGATCAATTTATTAGAGGAATTACCATATGCACAAAAGATAAGTTGGCAACTGCAAAGGACCCAACATGTTGCAGTCTTAATGTTTGACACAAGCATTTGAAACAATGCATAGCCTAGTCTAAACTTTGTTATCCAGGTCTTGGATACAATAGGCTTGTATAAAGTATAAACACAGAGTAACAAGTACATGTTGTTTTAACCCTTTGAACCCGAGAGTTTTTGAACACCTTATCCTGAGCTCGCCGCTAAAATAGAGATAAAAATTTTGTCAGAAGCCTCTCAGGTATTACATAATCTGAACAGTGTTGCTCAACCCTTAGGAACTTTACGAGTGGCAGAGAATCTATTTTGGACTTGGGCGGCCAAACTATACCTGTGAAGCGGATAAGACTTAAAATGTTATCTGATTGGCTGAATAGTAGGTTCTGACATCAGAGGCTGCAAAAGCAGCTTTTCGGGTATATACATATTATCTAAAACTGTTGGGTTCAAAGGGTTAAATGAATTACAAGCAAATTTACATACTAACAGATCATATATGGTTTATAATGTTGCAAACACCTATACTCAGGCAAATTTTGACCGACCAGAACTGCAATGTACCGATCCATTGGCAACTGTACTACAGTTGTAAGAAGCGACTAACTGGGGCACCCATGGGGTCCCCGGGCGTGAAAAGTAAAAGGACTCAAACGTTGTGATATGACAATGATTGTCGAATGCGGCGTTTAAATCTTAACTACTCCTCCACCTTCCCAAACCACAGGGTAACTGAACAACACGGAGAACAAGAGACACTACAGAGTTCCATGCAGTGAGAATTTGGCTGTGTCTATAGTTATTTATAACATGTTTTATAAAACTATCTTATGGCAATCACAAAGCTATCGATCACAATTATATAAACATTGAGCATTTTCAGACACTTTATAATATCTTCATTAATGGGTCCAATGTAACTCGAACTATTGTCCTGTAATCCTCTTGAAAATGCTTTCCAGCTGCTTCCCATAATGCCTATAGTCTCCCTAGTGAAATTCACACAGACTTTTTATCCAAACCAATCTTAGTGAGCTCAGATGTAATATCTGCAATATTATATCAGCCACTGGAGCTATTTGAATCCAGTGTGAGCTAATCACAACTCATGATCTATCATCCAATCAGGTGGCTAGCTGGGTGAAATGATACAAATCACGCCCCTTTGTCATGTTTGTAACAAAATATAGGCGCATGTATACTCCGTATGGATACACGTTTGACAAAGATGGTCAATGGTGGACAAACAAGGCAATGTACCCAGACAGGGCATGTTGTAAATGTTCTCCTCGACACAGATCAAAGGGATTAAAAGTTGGAAATGGCTCCGATTAGTCCAGATTTGTCAGAAGTAAATATCAAGATGCCATCTCAAGTAGGTGGCACATAGCCGAGTAGTCAATGCAAATTAATTTTCAAGTAGAAAAGGCAAAATTTGTTGTGATTGGCTTATTGCACGACCTCGGGGAGCAACATGAATGATGACAAACCACTCACCAACTTCAGTTGAAAAACCAACCAGAAACGGTAACACCAGACCTGATTCAGGTGGTTTTGAACACGTTTTAACCGCTTTGGATGCTCAGTTGGGCAAACATAGCAAATGTGTAAAAAAAATGTTACTTCTCTGAACATGGTGAATGCAACAGAAATGCAAGTAATGTTAATAAATATCCAGTTACCAGGCTGTACTTGAGAGTATTTAATACTCCTAGAGCTTCCATGGGTAATGGTAGAGCTGTCATGGGTAATGATAAGAGCTTCCATGGGTAATGGTAGTCCTGCACTGTGGCCTTTCTCACAATGTCTTGCCAGGCTCCGCATCGCATATGGGTGCTCAAACTAAAAGTCTATATCAGGCCCTGTGAAACTGCATATGCCTCACTAAAATTAAACTGATATTTCAATATTTTCAGCGGCCCAGATGACTACTCTTGCGAGTAGGCCTGATAATGGGCGAAACCAACAGTTTCAGTTTTCAGCCCACCCACAGGTGATTTGAGACCTTGCACCGGGCTGGAGGAAATTACACTACATGTATTTACAGCTTCTAAAGTTAACACTCTGAAGCACAGATTTTCACACCATGCATACTCCAGGTCAGTTGTTACAGTTCTTTGTGAACCACAGGAGAGCAGCTTGCGATCTCTTCTTTGACGAAGGTCCTTTCTCAATGATAGAGTAAAGAGAGGAGATGACGCTGTGTATCTATTCCTTTTCATTCAGGCCGACTGGAGCTTTGGTGTGCAGCTGGTAAATCCAGTGGACTTCGCGTTGCCGACACAAAGTGGTGCGGGAGTCTAATGACGGATCTGTCTTCAGTACTTCAATAATCTGGTAACTGATGTTGTTGACAGAGTGTCCCGGAGACCAGAAATGTCTTGGTGCCGGATTGTCATTACGGTTCCGTGTATCGTTGAAGGTTCACTTCTCACCCTACCAATTTATTGCCTTGTGTTATTTTTTAGGGTCTTTTGCCAATCTCCCCTTGGAGTTTTGGCCTAGCGGCCAACCCCCCGGTCCTTTCTATACCTTAACGGCCAACCCGCCGACCCTCTGGTCTACCCGACGGCCAACCTAACAACCAGCCGACCCCAACGGCCAACCATTTGTTTACAACAGCCTACCAACGGCCAACCATTGACCACAACGGCCAACCTCTCCAGCATATATATAGCTGTGCTTTTGACCCTTCTCCTTAGCCTCTGATGAGAACCAACAGTTCGAAACCGGTCAGGCATTTACACCCACGTTTACCCCGTGCTGCCATCTTGTTCTGGTTGACTACTCTCTCCGAACCAGTCCTTTCTCAATGATGTCTAACACCATAATAGCAGCTTCTGGGATTCTTGTACCTGCAACATATACAATAGAAAGACTAATGTAGTTGAGGGCTATCAAGAGAAGTTTATGAAACATGGTCGAACCCTTTTGGGGGTTGCAATTATTCATAGAGGGGTGGTAGAATACATGTACATCCCTGGACAGTTTCAAAGGACGCCTGCGTGAAGATGGGTACAACAAGAGTTGTCACCCATGCTTCACGAGTTCAACAGGACATCTCCGGTGGCTCCAGTACTGAAAGTGATTTTTTTTTCAGCTGTCAATCCATTTATACAAGGCATCCGAACCAGTCCAGAGGTTCAAAAGAGTGATAAAGACCTAAAGAATTCTTCTGAAACATTCAAAGAGCCACGGCATAAAGGGAAATTTATTTATTTTTGCATTTCTTGCTGCTGCCTATACTTACAACATTATGGTGAGTTAAAGTTACTCGTGGTGCGCATTGCACGATGGGAAGGAAACATGGCCGATTTCCCAACTGTCCAACGATCTATTATACCAACATTACAGGCTACACACAAATTTCAACTTCCTGCCAAGATATATTGGATAAATAATCTTGAATGCAATATAGGTTGGACATTGTGGGTGAGGGTTAGTTTTTGAGATAGGATATGGAACCATACTCCTGAGGATAGTGTAAGCTCCTGGAATATATGAGGGTATGGGGTCGGGCGAGGCTGGGTTTAGGAGATAGAGGGTGGGGCTTGATTCCCGGGGTGGGGACATGTTCCCGAGGGTAGTGTAAGCTCCTGGAATATATGAGGGTATGAGGTCGGGCGGGGCTTGATTAAGGAGATAGAGGATGGGGCTCAATGCCCTGCGGGTGAAGACATGTTCCCGAGGGTAGTGGATGGGTTGAATAAATGTAGCATGGTTTAGGCCCCAGGAATATACGAGGGTAGGAGGTCGGACGAGGCTTAGTTTAGGAGAAGAATGGATGGGGCTTGGTGCCCCGGGGTGGGGATGTTCTCGAGGGTAATGCACGAGTTGAATAAGTGTAACATGATGTAAGCTCCTGGAATATATGAGGGTTGGGGGGTCGAGTGTGGCTTAGTTCAGGAGACAGAGGCAGGCCGAGGAGCTGTGGACAGTGGACAGGGACAGGAACAGGTACAGAGACATCGTTTAGATCCCTATTTTGAGCTTTCCGCAGCTAAAGCTATGGGCTTGATAAGAACCAGAGATGAAGCTGTCCACAGGAGCATGTATATCCCACACTGCATTTCCACCATGTACATAGTATGAGCTCGACTGTATTTTATGGCCATCATGAAGTTGACCATTGACCTCCAAATGATTTGACCTCCTTGCAGTCACATGGTCAACATAATATTACAACTGTCAAGAATAGAGCATACATGTACCTCAAGATATCATTTTTCATGCACTGTGACATTGACCTCAAAATAAACAGGTTTCTTCAGGTCAACACAGTCAACACACCTGTTAAATTCCATGACGATTAGTGAAAGCATTTACTCAAGGTATCGCAGATGTCTGGACAAGCCTTAGCATTCCGGAGTGGTGCCACCTTTAGGTGGATCGGCGTGAAAAACAATCCCAATAGAGATGTTGGGGCGAGGTACCCACATACCAAATTTGAAAAGAATCCAATCAGTTTTCCAAAAGTTATTGCCCGGAAACAAAATTTTAACTTGGCCCTCAGGTGGCGCCACCTATAGGCGGATTAGCATGAAAAACAATCCCAAGTGAGATCTTGAGGTGAGGTACCCAAATAACACATTTGAAAAGAATCCGTTCAGTTTTTCAAAAGTTATTTTCCAGAAACGAAATTGTAACTTGGCCCCCAGGTGGTGCCACCTATATCAGTGTGGAAAATAATCCCAAGTAAGATCTTAGGATGAGATACCCACATACCAAATTATGAAAAGTATCTGTTCAGTTTTTTCCAAAGTTATTGTCTGGAAATGAAGTCGACGAACAGACAGACAGTCGGACCCCAATACTATAGTCCAGCTTTAGCCCTTCGGGCGTCGGGGGAAAATAATGGATATCTGCATGGTTTTGGACCATTTTGTCAACTTCCTGTTCTAATAAATTTGAACAACTGCTGATTTTTTGGTATTGAACTTCACTCTGTGATTGAATTATTGAACTTCAAACTGTGATTGAATTATTGAACTTCACTCTGTGATTGAATTATTGAACTTCACTCTGTGATTGAATTATTGAACTTCACTCTGTGATTGAATTATTGAACTTCACTCTGTGATTGAATTATTGAACTTCACTCTGTGATTGAATTATTGAGCTTCACTCTGTGATTGAATGATTGAATTTTTGTTTTAGAGGATTTACCAGATATTCTGACAGGTCTCAGGATCTGATGGTGATGGTAATGCAGGATTATCAATATTGCGATACTTGCAGTAAGTAGGGTATTATGGCAAGCCGTTTCAGTATTTAATCGGTTATTCCACATATGTTGAAAACTTTTGCACATGTCAAAAAGTTTTTAACATATGTATAAAACTTTTCAACATATGTCTTAAAGTGCGAATTTATTCCACATATGTGTAAAAGTTTTATACATATGTTAAAAACTTTTTGACATATGTGCAAAAGTTTTCAACATATGTGGAATAGTTAATTTATTTAACATATGTGTAAAACTTTTCAACATATGCGTAAAACTTTTACACATATGTCTAAAAGTTTTACACATATGTCTAAAAGTTTTCGACATATGTTGAAAAAAAGGTTTTTGCACATATGTCTAAAACTTTTACACATATGTATGAAACTTTTCAACATAAGTGAAATAGTTATTTTATTTCATATATATGCAAAACTTTTCTACATATGTCTAAAAGTTGCAACCTCTGCCGTAGGCATCGACTGCTCCCTGGTATCATTTTGGCGCCTTTTCCTCCTGCAAACAAAGGAACAATCTTTCCACAATGATAACATATTCAGTACGGTTGACCTTGAAATGGCTGTAAGAGACTTGATTTTGTGTGTTTATTTATCTGTGACCCAGCTGATTACTCCTACACTCCCGTATTTCGATCCTGTATGTCAAATGTCTTGTTAATTCAGGCTTTGAAGTTTGCATGGACCCACCGTACTCTGTACCATATTTAGCTACCGCACACAGGGGCTTGTTGTTAGTAATAATTTAGGATCTTAATTTTCATATATACTCTCCTCGTACTCATATTAATGGAGTAGGATGAGAGTATATAAGAATATAATATCATAATTAATAACTGACCAACAACAAGCCCCTGTGCTATACCGCAGTTTGTACGATCTGCGTTAGCTACAGGAGTAGAGGTGCGTTTAAGGAAGATAGTCATGTATGGACCTTGAATCTAAGATAATATTATTATTATTATTATAAGCTTCCGTGTCCTCACTGTAGTTTCACATGTCTCGCATAGTCCGAGAGACGAAAAACAATCCCCGAAGGGACAGCGCCATTTTGAAATGGTCCTTAGATAACAAACATTCACGAGAGATTATACGACAGGGAGCAGTCCATTTCCTTTCCATTAACTCTTCTGGAATTTATTTAACATATGTACAAAACTTTTGCACATGTGAAAAAACACTTTATTTGACATATGTGTAAAAGTTTTGCACATATGTATAAAACTTTTCAACATATGTGAAATAGTTAATTTATTTTACATATGTGTAAAACTTTTCAACATATGTGTAAAACTTTTCAACATATGTGTAAAACTTTTCAACATATGTGTAAAACTTTTGCACATATGTCTAAAAACTGTTTTTTACACATATGTGGAATTCTTTTGTACATATGTGCAAAAGTTTTCAACATATGTGGAATAACGGGTTAAATACTGAAACGGCTTGCCATAGGGTATGGGTATTCGATTGTTCTGTGATTCATATCACGATATAATATGGCAAAAAAGTCTTCTGCTTTTGGTAGTAGACTTACGCTAATAGCTTTGCACAGACTTCTATCGAAATTCTTGTTTTTCAGCAGTACCCAATACAAAAACAGTAATGTAAGTTTAAACATAGAATGTTGTGTCAAAAACCCTTACCGTACCTTAATTTCCCCATCTATTTAACTGATATCCGGTTTTGTGACACGTGAGAAAATTTTGCTTCAAAACAAGGTTGACCTACAGGTTTAAAAATGCCGAGGTTACTGATCAGAAAAAGAAGGGGCGGGGTGAGACTCACAAAACCCCTCGGCTTCCCTCGAGCAATAGACAAAGGTGCAAAATATTATGGCTATATTTTCTAATCATTGAGAATTGTCCGTTTTAGAGCATATAATTCTGCAGATACGGTAAGTTCCCTAAGTATTCGCGACCGGGAGTGAATATCGCAGTCGTGAACATGAAGCTGCG
The DNA here is from genome assembly GCA_036873755.1 of Hanleya hanleyi. Taxonomy (NCBI): domain Eukaryota; kingdom Metazoa; phylum Mollusca; class Polyplacophora; order Lepidopleurida; family Hanleyidae; genus Hanleya; species Hanleya hanleyi. Next base: position 17,336 of record JAVTVY010053222.1, on the reverse strand, counting down.
CTATCCAAATCCCTCGGCTCTGAACCCCAGCTATTATAATAAGGGTGTCTCTACCAACTGATTGGCTTGTGGGAAGAAATATTTACCCATGGTATTGTAAGTGTACTTTCTTTGAAAAAAAAAAAAGTTTTCCTCCCCTTAAATTAATTTGTTTCTTGAATAAATTAAAAGAGCTGTATCGATGTCTCACTAAAACAACAGTACACATGGCTAGATAAATACAGTACATGTATACTAAATGGCACATGTATGTCATTCAAAACAGATTTGCAAGCATTCTTTGCATTGTCTAAGAGAATAAATGAATAAATCAGTCATCCAATCAATAAATAAATGTGATAGTATACTAACATGATAATAGAAATAATATGCAAACTTAACATAGGAATTAGTAGATTTTGTTAGACAAGGGGCATAACTCTGCAAAATACTTTCTGACACGACTCATTTTCGATACGCATCTAGTTCAGGTCAAGAGAAACAACTGTATCACGTTAGGATGTTGTATATGGAACGGTTCTGAAATTATCACAACAACAAATCATAAATGGATTTTTATTTGTAAAAAGGGGCATAACTCTGCAAAATATTGTCCGAGATGACTCATTTTCGATAGGCTTCTGATTTACGTGAAAATAAATAGATGTAACAAGTTTGGTTGCCATGCATGAAACGGTTCTGTAGATATCGCGGTAACGGATTTTATTAGACAAGGGACATAACTCTGCAAAATACTTTCTGACAAGACTCATTTTCGATAGGCATCTAGTTCAGGTCAAGAGAAACAACTGTATCACGTTAGGATGTTGTATATGGAACGGTTCTGAAATTATCACAATAAGAAATCATAAATGGATTTTTATTTGTAAAAAGGGGCATAACTCTGCAAAATATTGTCCGAGATGACTCATTTTCGATAGGCTTCTGATTTACGTGAAGATAAATAGATGTAACAAGTTTGGTTGCCATGCATGAAACGGTTCTGTAGATATCGCGGTAACGGACGGACGGACAGACAGCCGTACATGATGACGACAAAACCCCTAGGCCAAATTTGGCCGAGGGGTAAAAACTGACCACTTCCGAATAGTTTGTGCAGGTCAATTCAGAAAAACGGACGTTTTCCAATTCGTAAATTAGAGTCCCCATATTAAATGCCCATACCGTTCGACAATGAAAGGTCACAATACGTCGACTGTGATGTTTCTTTAATTTTGTGATATTCTGCAGATATAACAGCAACATTCAAGCATCCATGACTGGTACATCACAGAAGTCATACATTATTACATCAAAGAAAGAGGCATAACTTTGTAAAATAAGGACCGAGACAAATAATTTTTTGTACGCTTCTAGAATTCAACTAGATAAATAAGTTTCCAAATAATAAATCTGGTACCTGTACCAAACACAGTTCTTCAGATGTATCTGGTTACATTCAAGCATATCCAAGATTATTATACCCGAAAATGGGCATAACTCCATAAAATAAGGGCCGAATACAACTAGATAAATAAGTTTCCAAATTTAATAGCTGTACCGACTATGGATCTGCATATATAACTTGTACAGTCAACTATATATTCATAAAATATGGGCTGAGACAATTAAAGAAAGCTGTGATGGTTTCGCATAAATTAAAGATGGCCACAAAGTTTCCAGACAATCGGGTCTAGATTCAATAGTTTGGTGTGCCTGGGGTAAGTCATTCTAAAGATATCTTGGTAACGAGAAAGGTGTGACGGACGGAGGTACATGTACATGACGACGACAGTACCCTTCCGTTATGTTATGTAAATTTTCAAAGCACGATGACATTAGGCTTGGAATGTTGTAAAATTGGGACTGGGCTATATGACATCGTAAATCAACATGCAAAATTGTTAGGGCAATTTTCAATTTGGTGAATTTAGCTTACGTTTTGGGTGGATTCTTATGAAATTTCACTGCTTTGAGAAATGTCAGCTCGATATTTTGTCGAAAATTGTTTACTATTGAAATGCAGAGATAAACAATAGTTTCTTGCGAAGTATTCAAATGATTTCATGGGTGAATGCATACCCTGTGGAACACCCCAGTCCCCATGCAGGCTGTTATGGTAATGTAAGCTGGTGGGGGGGGGGGCACAGTGAGACTCGAGGGGTCAGATTGAGGCCCAGGGAACCAGAATGAGGCTCAGGGAACCAAACTGAACCTCAGGGGATCAGAAGGAGGCTCGGGGGACCAGAATGAGGTGCAAGAGACCAGAATGAGACTGAGCGAACCAAACTGAGGCTCTGGGGACCAGAATGAGGCTCAGGGAACCAAACTGAGGCTCTGGGGACCAATGAGGCTCAGGGAAGCAAACTGAGGCTCTTGGGACCAGAATGAGGCTCAGGAAACCAGACTGAGGCTCTGGGGACCAGAATGAGGCTCTGGGGACCAGAATGAGGCTCAGGGAACCAAACTGAGGCTCAGGGGACCTGAATGGCTCAGGGAACTAAACTGAGGCTCTGGGGACCAGAATGAGGCTCAGGCAACCAAACTGAGGCTCTGGGGATCAGAATGAGGCTCAGGGAACCAAACTGAGGCTCTGGAGATCAGAATGAGGCTCAAGGATCCAACCTGAGGCTCTGGGAATCAGAACGAGGCTGTAGGAACAAAACTGAGGCTCTGGGGACCAGAATGAGGCTCAGGGAATCAAACTGAGGCTCTGGGAATGAAAACGAGGCTCTGGGGACAAGAATGAGGCTCGGAGAACCCAACTGAGGCTCTGGGGACCAGAATGAGGCCCAGGGAACCAAACTGACGCTCTGGGGATCAGAATGAGGCTCAGGGAACCAAACTGAGGCTCTGGGAATCAGAATAAGGCTCTGGGGATCAGAACGAGGTTATGGGGACCAGAATGAGGCTACGGGGTACCAAACTGAGGCTCTGTGGACCAGAATGAGGCTCAAGAAACCAGAAGGAGGCTTGGTTATCAGAAGGAGGCTAAGGAAACCAAACTGAGGCTGTGGGGATCAAAACGAGGCTCTGGGGATCAGAAGGAGTCTCAGGGAACCAGAATGAGGCTCAGGGAACCAAACTGAGGCTCTGGGGACCAGAAAGGGGCGTAGGGAACCAAACTAAGGCTCAGTGAACCAGATTGAGGTTCAGGGAACAAAACTGACGCTCTGGGCACCAGAATGAGGCTCAGTGGACCAGAATAAGGATAGGGAACCAAACTGAGGCTCTGGAGATCAGAACGAGGAAACCAGAAGGAGGCCTGGTATTAGAAGGAGGCTCAGGAAACCAAACTGAGGCCCAAGGAATCAGAATGAGGCTCAGGTAATCAGACTTAGGCTCAGGGAACCAAACTGAGGCTCAAAAAACCAGAGTGAGTCTCCGAGAACCAGGATGAGGCTCAGGGAACCAAATTGAGGCCCAGGGAACCAGACTGAGACCCAGGAGACCAGAATGAGGCTCAGGGGACCAGACCGAGGCTCAGGGAAATGAAATGTGGCTCAGGGAACCAGATTGAGGCTCACAGACCAGAGCGGGACCCAGGGGAACAGACCGAGGCTCAGGAAACTAGGGTGAGACTCAGGGGACCAGGGTGAGACAAGCTCTTTCAGGGGCTGAGGCCTATTCTTACTATGAATAGAGGCTCAGGGGACCAGATTGAGGCTCAGGGAACCAGAATGAGGCTCAATGCCCCAATAAATGAAAGTATTACAGGGTAGCTGCTGTGTATGGGTGCACTATGATTAACGTGGGGTGATTATCAACTTAGAGGATAGAGGGGGAGTCATAGACAGCTGGAAGGCGGGGTGGAGGTTTCGTAGTTAATCATCAGCAAATCTTCAGTTTTACTCAACAAAATATATGTATGCTATCTGAATATTTCTTATGTCTGAGGTTTTGTCAGGAAAATGAACGTTCACTCGGATGTTGGTATCTTTGTCTGTGATGTCCTTGTTTTCATACTTGTGGGGTGGATATTACGACTGCCTCCCCTGTAAAAAAAAAAAACAGCCATATTTATTTACTAAAATCAGAATTTATCAATAAACTATATTGTATACCAGTAAATCCTCTAATAATTCACTCATCCTGTCAAAATTCAATCACCCCATGGGTAGTCAAAATTCAATCAGTCGATAACATAAACTTGATCACCCTCTAAAATCATTAAAATAATGAAGGGTTTGTCTAATGTGACACTCAATGTTATTTCAATCGAACATGTCGAATGGTGGCAGCTAGTTTTAGAGGTGGTGGAAGCCGGAGTACCTGGAGAGAATCCCCGCCCTTTACCATGTATCTAACAAACTGTCACACATGCGCCATCAGGGCCCAAACCCAAGCTGGTTCAGCGGTGTGATCACCAGTAAAATGCCTTAGACCACTCCGCCACCAAGGGCCCTTTAAATTATTGGTGACATGCTGGGCATCACTTTTGATTTTAGCAAGGCTGTCACAAAATAAACAATTTGCTCATTGTTCTGGAGTAAAACATCTATTGATATCCTACCTCTTGACACTGGCCAGTCGCTCCAAACATGATCCTGCCAGAGTGTGCTTACTTAACTTACGGGAATTTCACACACACTTCATAAAGCTCACTCCCTGGATACGTACTCTCACATAGTAACCACAGTAGATGCCATCCTCTCTCCTCACTCTGTCTGCATGATGATTGTTTGAAAACAAACAGATCAATATTGAAGAGAATGTTTTAAATGTGATTAAACTCAATGAGGTTTGTATTTGGCAGGTCTGGAAAATTTTGTATACATTAAGGAAAAATAAACAAATTTCTGATAAATATTCATATATTGTTCAAGGGAATTTCTGCCGAATTAATACTCAAACTATTAGGCTTTAATCTTGTCAGAAAGTAAATGTTAAAATAATTGAGCACATATGCTAAAGTCTGTCCATTTTAATTAGTCGTCCACTTAGGATATTTTCAAAAATCAGTAGTTAAATCTGCATATATTTTCTTTTTTGCAGCATGTACATGTAGAACAAACTGAACTCTACAAACAATGACAAAATGACTACCATTTCACCCTGATATCGATAATATATCACGCTTGAAATAACTTTGTAATTCTCTCCATTCTCTTAGACAAGGGTATCCCAGCAGCCTTTGCGGCGCTCCCTGACAACTACCACGTGGGCTAAAGAAAAGCCTAGCGACGTATTTACTTAGCCCAGGCAGACCGCGCTTCTCGCCGTTAAATCGTATTTCCTCGACGTTTGCGGCTGGTAATCGTTTGGAATCGATAAGATATTATTAATAAGGTAACATTTAACAGCTGAAAGGATCAATTGTGTGGTAAAGACTCCAGGAAAGAGTAATAAACAGCTCTAAATAACCCACAACAGTGGGCTACAGGGCGCTTACCCAGCCGTTAAAATCCTGGGGTTAACACAGCGGCAACACCGTTATTGTCGGCATATAACGCGGTCTGCCTGGGCTAAGTGAATACGTCGCTATGCTTTTCTTTAGCCCACGCGGTAGTTGTCAGGGAGCGCCGCAAAGGCTGCTGGGATACCCTTGTCTAAGAGAATATAAAACTCCAGTACATTTGTTTCATGTACCAGGCCTCAATTACATAGAGAGACATCATAATCTATTCATACATACTGGCACAAAGGTCATTGATTCTGTATTAAGTATAGGCGGTCCATTGGAGTGTCGGTTATATCCCATGCCCAGTGAAATTGCAGAATGATAAACCGGACACACCTCTGTGACCGTACACGGCATTGTTGACCTTTGTGCTGGTAAACACGAATACATTATGACGTCTATACAGATGGTCATGGATATTAAAGATAAGGGAAGCAATTTTCAGTCGGTTTATATTTAGAGGGCATGCATGGGGAGGGGGCAGGATTCTTGTGCCCTGGTATGGCACCTCATACATGTAATGCATGGATACATTTTGATGCATCAAATACATGCATTACCATCCTACTACAATGTTTTGGATCCATTTTTTATGTGGAACATAAACAATGGTATGACGAATCACGACCAGTACCGGACAATTCCAGAGAAAAGTAACTATTACCCATGAATAGGAGGTCTTTTGTAAGGATAAATTATTTTATCTTGTATCCTCTGTTGAAAGTGCTAGACCGGACTTTCAATAATTCGTATTCATATTCCATACGTGTTCACTTCATTAGCCTCGTATTTCATAAAAAAGAACCATTTTAGGTCCAATCCTATTGCTCCACATGTTTCTAGCCAATAATCCATAGCCCCGCCCCCATTTAATCCTTCGTCCCATGCCATTTGTTGTGACAGACAAATTCGATTCCCTTTATTTATCCATGACCATCGATATAGCATGTTTCAGGGAGATAATCCATCTTGGACATTTTAACACTTCTCATCCCAGTTCAGCAGGTAAGAGTGAAGACAGTCCTTTTTTCTCTTTGTTTTTCAGAATTACAAAAAGATATATTACAGCTGCATCCATCCATTGAAGACAGGAAGTAGTGTATTGATCCGCTATTGTCAGAATTCAGTCACCCTATTAGAATCCAATCACCCCCAAAGGTTGAGGCACAAAAGTCATTCAGTTGTTCTATTTACTTTGATTACCCTTGCCCAGCCCTCACAATTAGCCACAGCATTCAGCAATTGCCGAGGTAAATGCTGTGGCATAATCAATTCACCACAGCAATTTTTAACATGGTGCTATATGGGAGTTATTTTGATGCTGCATGATTTTTTACCGAGGAGTTTTCCTACTTGTGAGGGCTGCTTGCCTGATTTTGGAACGTTCTGTCAACTTCTGAAAAATTTGATCACCCCCGGACTTGCTGGCGGGTCATTTCACTTCTTGTGATTGAATTCCTATGAATTAGGCGCTCATTTACAAATTGTCCAGTAATGAGCGAGTGAGTGAATGAGTCAGTCCATCTGAATTCCTTTTCCGGTAAAATAAGGAGAACCGTTGACATTAGAACCTTGATTTTTGGCATGAACATGCATTAGGGGATTGTTACCAGTAAGTTCCGAGTTGACCTACTTAGGTGACCTATAAACCTCAAAATTAGCAAAAACATGTCCTAATGCTTACCCTATTTCGTAGGTCCTGTGATGTTATCACACTGCCATGTTATTATGGGATTTACTGTACAATGTTGTTAGCAGACAACTACATGTAAAAACATTATTGGACATGATACATGTAGAAATGGTACTTTTCTGAAACCCACAAGAAACCAAACCATGCTCTAATGAGGGAGAGGCGTATACTTACATTCCTGATGGCAGGTTCTATGATAGTAGCACTAACAAGATCTCTGTCATTCACTCGATCAGACACGGGGGCATTCCCCATATACTGCAGTATTGCTGGTTTGACGTCAAGGAATTCAAAAGCAAATCACAAGTTCAAAATAGATTTGGAACATATAAATTCAGTAACACTGCAAAACTTTCAGGTTCCATAAAATGAAGGACACTTCATTCTTTTACGTTAAAAGTACTGTAATGTGCCAAATATACATCATATGGAAACAAGCTTTGACTCCTGTCACATCAGGGGGCATAACTCACAAAACTTAAGAAAGGGGAGATAATGTTATTTTCTTGAATTCAATTTTTTCTTCTGATAGTTTACATATCTGTAATATTATATATTTTGACAGATTATTTATTGTAGATTTCTCGAGTGCTCGAGACTGCTCGAGTTTAAGTAATGATATGATTTCAGATCAAATAATTTATGCACATTTACGTAGAAAAGGGCCAAAGTTTTAAGTTTACCCATGATGCTTTGCTTGTAAAGCGAGGCTCAAAATGGCTCAAATATAGTCATAATCTGTAAGTTAGAGCTCTTCATCCACAAGCCACAGATAAAATGAACTTTGGGGTGGGATAGGGTGGGGGAGGGTGGATATATTAAAGAACTGATTCTATCCCACCATAATAAAACATGATGAAAGCATCACAATTAAGCTGAAAAAAATCTATGATACATGTAAAACAATCCCAAAGCTTCAATGAAATCAGAGTATGATGCGTGATGGACAAATTGAAGGATACAAGTGAAGGCTGCACAGGCAGTTTCATGTGTATCACGTGGGATCTGAAGTTTACGAAGTAATGGTCTCTTCAGTTGATCTTTGGTATGTAGCCAGCTTGAGCCAGACTTTCTTTTGAATGAAGCCTTGGACAGAAATTTGGAAACACTTTTCTCTCCAGATTTTCTGGAAGAATAAAAAAAAAGTATATACAAATTCTGAATATATGATTTCAAGCTTTCATTCGCAGCTATACATGTACTTTCTTAGAGCTAGTGACAGTATTAACGATTTTCTAAACAAGTAAAATGAACTAGAGCCTATAGGCTTTGGGATGTAATCTACTACTGGATCTGGTCATCGTTCATAGTAAAAGATTGTTTATATTAGTGGATCATTCTGTTCCTTGATATTTACGAAATTCAGGGAATATCGCAAATATGGAGATGAGAAGCTCTAGAAAGATAGAATCATCACAAGGGACCAAACTAGAATGTCTACCAAAGACAGACCGAAGTGTCGGGTAATAAGCCCAAGCCCCTACCTACACTGAATATGGTTCTCGAACTTGATCTCCATCCTATTGGCCCAATATAATTCTATCGGGTTATGTAACTTTGTTGCCAACGCAACTACACGCACATACAATGCCATGTCCGTTTACAACACGTGCTGGAAAATAATTATCTTTTGTCAGCGATTGTCTATAAATTTCGGCCAACCACTTGTCGAGGCCTATAGTAAAGGCGAAATCTCCACTATGACGATGCTGTATTAGCATAGGAATAAAAGACAGCCTGTATAGCATCTGAACATAGACCAGTGGATTATGAATACTGGATAGATTAATAATTTTGCTTTGAAGTTTTTAGATCATCATGACGGAGGTCATTAGCACACGAAGAGAGTTATCCGATGCGAAGGTGGTTGCTGTGTCGTATAAAAAGTGGCATGACTTGGTCTCATATGTCGAAATTGTCAGGTTTCGACCGGGTTCCAGATGAAATATACAACTTTTGGCTTAAAAAAAAGGAGGAGTGGATTTACCATAGCGAATTTTGGGTGTATGAATATGGATGGATTTCGGTTTACCAATTCAGGACAACAGGTTTCACCTCCCATCCAGCTGAAGTGTAATAATGCAGCGAGATCATGTGTCTCATTTTATACATTCATGCATGCGCAGATATCCAGTGAGAGTAATCGAGTCAAGGCCTTGTTTGAGAGAAATAAATTATAAGTAGATCTTTTGCGACATCTGCCGAAACGAGACAACACAGCTGTATTTTAATTAAGACCCATCAATATAAAAATATATAAAAATACTTTTCGGACGGGAACGACACTGGTACATAAATTGAATGAGCATCAATGCTGTTAATAATACTTGGCAGTGTTATCTACAGGTGTTTGTCAGCTGAACTATCTGAGGGTTATGGTCAACGATAAACAACACAAGGTGAATCACTCCCCCTCGACCTCCGACATAATCTGTGTACATTTTTACAGAAATCTGTTTACCTCTTTATTTCGCATCCTAATTCATTCCATAATAGAGGCTTGTTGTGCATGCTGTCACTCAAAGATTCCTGTAATTCGTCAAATATGGGCCGTAAATTATCCAAAGATGCTGAATTTTAGCAACCTTAAAAATACTGTTACATCTTCAGCAGAACTTCGCAATCTCTGTTTTATTGCAGTTCAGCGCTCAAGGCGAGACTTGGTGCTGATTGGTCAATAAGTCGAACAACAACAACACATGCCTTTTTGCTATGGCGGAATTAAAACACAGGGCGCTTTTGTTGCTCTGACTGTCACGTGACTGTGTTTGATAAAAAGAGAATTTCCCTTAAAATATAGGTTTCGAGTTGTTTTATTGACCAATCAGCATCAAGCGTAGCCTAATCTTCGCCCGGTGATTCCGTGACCACATGAAAATGCAGGGGCAAAGTTTCGTGAAATCAGGGGCAATGGCTAATAAATGCCAAGTGTTACATGTACATCCAGGGCTTCAGAAAAAAAAAAATAAATCAGTCAAAAAAAAAATCCTGTCAAATGTTGACCTGCCTAACATTTTCAAATTCCATTCCAGTTTTCCATGTCACCTGCAACAAAATTCAACCAGACACGAAATTTCATTACTTTCAAGACTTTTCTCTGGAAAATGTGACTTTCACGATCCGCCATTTTTCTGTTTGGTTCTACACAAGTGGAGCTTTACGACAGTTGCAGTAAAAAGCAAGCAGACAAACGAGGGCTGACCCAATATCAGACATGACCATACATTGCATTACCGACAACTCAAAGGTCATTTGCGTACACTTCGCCATCCATAAGATGGCTTGCAAATCATGTGTCTCCATTTTTGCAGAGCGATATCCGGTGTTTTACCGGATTCTGTTCGGCGTTCATCCGGCGGAGAACAGACTCGAAAACTCTGATCAATTACAGGTTTTTATACATACCCCGCAAACAGATATTGCCTGGGCTTACAAAATATATAGGTATGAATAACTTTCGTATCATCCAAGAGGTGTGGTAGATCTGTAATTTTGAACAAGTAGATCATCACATGACTTGAAAATGGCGGGTTACGTTGGGGTTACGTCGGTAGACTTTAGCTGATTGGCTAACGAAGTCACGTGGTATTGATTTCTGGAAATTCCATCAAGCAGTTGCCGAAAGTAGTCTGAAATGGATACACACGATCCCAGGGTCAGTCTTACCGAGATGGTTACAGGTTGCTCAAAGGTTGGTAATTCTCATGTCAGTCAAGGGAGATAATACAGCAGAAAAAAAGTGTGAGCTGATCAGAAACAAAGGGTTTTTTTTGCCTATAATTACAGGATTCAACTGAGCATACATGTACATTATGTATCTTGACTAACCAGACAGAAGGGTCAGATCAGATACCATACCAGTACATGCAAAATTAGCAAAGCAATGTACCATACCTATGCTAATTCATGTAACAAGTAAGAGACAGTCTTTTGTATTAACCATTAGATTACCCTGATAACCGTAAAACTTTTTCTAAACGTTTTTACACCCTGGAAACACAAGTCTTATTAGACCTGCCCTCCTGGTGCTGAGGGTGATATCATGTAGGGTATATTCAAAGGCGGCGACTTTGAGGGGAGATGAGTATTAGTGTCATTTAAAAGTTCATAAAGGATAGACCCACCGGGTATGTCTATAATAATTTCTTTATTTCAATGAAATATTGTCATGGTTTCCTGGTAATAAAATATGATTGAACCATCTCAGAGCAGGGGCGTCGGAAGCAAATTGGAAGTGGTACGGCCTTATGAGGCAGGGGGGCTACTATAATTGCACTTCAGGCGAGTGTCGAGAGACAGCCTGGGTCCCAGAAGCTCCTGGGGTCTAGATCCCGGAGACGCGTTCAGAGCGATTTCTGGTGAATAAAATCACTCTACAATGAAGTGTATTTTTAGTTTTTTCGTAATCCTTTTATCATGAAAACTCAATCGATGGTGGTTTTCTGCGATACTGAATTAGAAAAATATATATATAGTATTACGCTAGACATATTTGTAGCCGATATAATTATTATATTCATTGCTAAGTTTGTTTTTTTTGCGCAAAAGTGATACAGTACCTGCCGACGCCCTTGCAGAGGAGTTAAGTGCCACATATTACTTCTTTTGCCCCTGGAGATAGACCAGTCCAGTCACCACTTCGAAAATTTGAGATCAATGATGACGGCATATTTGTCAGTCAAATTTCTCTGGTCAATGAAAATGCACACAACTAACGAAATGCCCCCTTCGTTTCTGTTCGATTCAGAATTCTGAATACTTCAACGTACATTATTTTGAATATTTCGACCACTGATACACATTGACGGCTAGGCCATCACGCAGAGAAGAGATGGAACAGTTCAATAGGCTAGTACTATATCTGTTCTGTTACAAGTAATTTTTCCCTGCTCCTCACCCTCTCATTACCACCGTGATATTGCTGAACATGTTTTGAAAATGAAGTTAAACCCTATTCACTCACTCACTCTTTTTTTCAGCAACTTCAAAATACATCAATAATTCAATCACAGAAAGTGAACTTTTCCACCAATAAATCAAGGCATGATCAAATTTATTGGAACTGGCAGTTGACAAAATGGTCCAAAATCCTGCAAATAATTCTTTGCTTAGAGGGGAATCAAAGTTATTAGAACAACTGATTCAATTTTGTCTTCAAAAATGGGGGTGATTGAATTCTAATACTGGTTGAATTATTAGAGGAATTACCGTACTGGTGATGGGTTAAAAACCCTGCATGAACAGCCCTCACAATTACCATGTCAAACGCCATCTTCCGTGGTAAATGCTGGAGTAAAATCACTTAGCGACGGCACTTTTTTTGCCGTTGTTGTTGTTGCCAATAAAAAAACTTGGGTCGATGGTAAAATACGTCTCCTTGAACTGCCTATTCTTGCAATTCTTGCGAATATATTTGGTTTTAATAAGCGAAACAGCTTCTGATGTTGCATTATTTGGAGACAACAGTCGGCACAAATGCACTTTTCCAAGAACCGAAAGTCAAGCTGCAGGATGTCTATGGAAGGCTAAATGTCCAAATAATCAGAAACTCACAGTTACTGAATCGAAAACCTAAGTTTTCAAATAGAAAACTTAAGTTATCAAAGAGAAAACCATGGTTTTCGAATCGAAAACTTAAGTTTACGGTCGAAAACCTAGGTTATCTACCGGTCACATACTCCGAGTTTCTCTTTTCCTAACCTCGAGTTTCTATTTCTCAACACCGAAAATCACAGTTGTCAATAGAAAACTTAAGTTATCAAACCGAAAACCTAGGTTTTCGAATTGATAACTTAAGTTTACGGTCGAAAACCTAGGTTATCCAGCAGACAACCCCGAGTTTCTCTTTCAGTTTCGAGTTTCTCTTTTATTTTTCGGACATTTAAAGATGTAATCAGCCTCAAATGTGGGCTGAAATCGATGTCTCTCAAACTAAGCGAAAGTGACATATGTTACAACAGGTACAAAATGAAACACATTTGACCACAAAAACACTAAACTTGTTTCTACCATTCACGAGAAAATAGAAGGAGTTGATCTTTAAAAATAAACAGCATGGCATGCCGTTTATTTTTCCACGGCCGTGTCAACAAGCGTATACACGTATGGTGCATTCTACTAACGTATGCTATGCGACATCACCGAACCGTAGGCACGAGCCATGACGTTATCCCATGGCTGCAGCTGTGCAGCATTCAAATTCGTGAGCGTCGCTATGTCACTCATACGTCACGCAGTGACGTCATTTTCCTCTCCGCGTACAACACACACTCAATGGCGAGACAGAAAAACCGCCGAAGCGGGCAGAGTTACAAATTTCTCTTACAAGATATTCTTGCATTCGTTGTATATGACGATCCCACTATCATCAAATATAATACATATGATGCTTTGGTGATCTTCCCTGCTGAAAAAACGCACAGGAGAGAGTTTACAAAATCCATCCATTTTGAGGCTGATTACATCTTTAAGTAGAAAACTTAAGTTATCAATCGATAACTTAGGTTTTCGAATTTGCAATTGTCGTAAAGTGAAACTCGACTAACTAACTTCGAGTTTCGATATCCTGGTACTAAGGGTTTCGCGCCCTTTCCCGCATGCTGACTGATTAAAACGTCAGACAGAACCACAAAATCAACATGTATTCAACAAAAGGATAACTGAGATTATTTATTCAATGTAGACTATTCTGTATGTCCGAGCCTAGTTTATACAAGCATTATCAAAGACTGGGTATTGATACTCAGAACTAGGCCTTTAATCAGTTTAATAGCTATATATATATGCTGCAGACTAATCTAGTTGAAATTCAGCTATCCGGTCAAGCTGACTGACCGACATAAGACAGGTCAATGTAATTCACACCAGCAAAGCACATTCAGTGATATGTAGATAGCTACTTTGGCAAATACTTCGGTGACATACAAGCTGTCTCTGGGTCAACAGCGATTACTACAGGCATGCGGTGAATGTTATATCTGTGTGAGCAGTTTGATTCCGTATAATTAATTCGCCACGTGGTTCTCTCTGCATTTCTGATACCCAAAGTACCCGGATATCGAAACTCTAAGTTAGAAAGTCGAGTTTCACTTCACGACAACCATCAATTCGAAAACCTAGGTTATCGATTAGAAAGTGTCCAATAAAAGAGAAACTCGGGGTTGTCTGCTAGATAACTTAGGTTTTCAACCGTAAACTTAAGTTATCAATTCGAAAACCTAGGTTTTCGGTTCGATAACTTAAGTTTTCTAATCACAATTTGATTTTCGGTGTTGAGAAATAGAAACTCGAAGTTAAGGAAAGAGAAACTCGGGGTTATGTGGTAGATAACCTAGGTTTTCGACCGTAAACCTAAGTTTTCGATTCGAAAACCATGGTTTTCTGTTTGATAACTTAAGTTTTCTGTTTGAAAACTTAGGTTTTCGATTCAATAACTGTGAGTTTCTGATTATTTGGACATTTGGCCTTCCATAGATGTCTGTCGCTCTCCAGGTTATTGATCGGCTGGCATTTACATGTAGCTTATCGTCGCAATAATATAACACAGGCGATCGCATATGCGGAGATAGTTCAACAAGCTGAACCCTACTGACATTTAATTTTGTGATATTGATTTGTTGGCCTACATAATCAATATCACAAAATTAAATGTCAGTAGGGTTCAGCGTAAGCGTTGAACTAATGCGGAGAGTGCTCTGAGGAATGGTGAGGGTTACGATGAAGGGGAATTCACATAAAGGTAGCATTATGTATTATTGTATTATGAATAGCATGGTAACCTGAAATAGTGAACTGAGTAGTAATTTTGAATCAATTAATTACCACAGTGACTAAATATCTTATATACTCCATGTTTTCAAACATTACACAGAACATAATGTGCCAGATATTTATAGTATCGTACTCCACGTGAGCCCGCTGCAATTGCCATTCTCCTGCGCAGTGGTATTTCTGAAAGTCTGCATCAAACGTTAACAGGGCAGCACGTGGACAACTGGTCAGCTGATCAGTAGAGTCTATATGCTATGATCCAAATACTTGGGGGAGGAGGGCAACAAATTGTGGAAGATGTCTTTCAACAAAAGAGATTGCTTCTCTCGGGATCTTCTGCTCGGATAAACGACACTCTTTATACTTTTTACATGAATGAAACATTATTACACTTTCAGGGCAATGCATATCTATTTCATTGAAGAATCAGACACCAGTTTAAACTTTCGCCACAAACACCCCCGTCTCCCGGCTGATCTCACTATTTCACACTGACCTGCAGCCTGTCCAGACATAGAACCGTGCCCCTAACCCGTCCATAGAAATCTACAGAGTATAGCTTAATTCAGCATTGAGAGGGGAGAGACTATTGTAATCAGCGTACACGACTGAGGGGCTACAAACTAACCTGTGATCTCGGAGGGCAAAACTCGATTCTTGTCAACCCGACATACCGTACCGTAAATTAATGGGAAATGGTGCACTCGAACTCGGCAAAAAAATAACCTGCCTTGCAACACAGGTTGTCAAGAATATTTCACAGAAACATTACGAACGAGAGAGTGATTAAAAGAATGTATTATAGCGCCTCTATCGAACTAAGACGTATCATAGAAGAAGAATAGGTTCACAGCAGTGATCAAGTCAAATCACTCAAGGACAACCCCGTGCATGTTTAGTACATTTTACCCGTGAACTGATACACTGGGACAAGCAAAACGCTGTAAAACAACACTTTAAGATACAAAAGAGCATAGTAACATATCTATTGTTAAAGTAATAAACTCAAGAAATAAAACAATATCACGATAAACAGAAAATACAGACAATATCAAGGATGAGCTCAAGAACTCTTTCTTTAGGATATGTACGTTGGTCGGACGGCGGAAGGATATCTTTATACTCGAATTCATGCCCCCATAATGTAAATCTATTACCATAGATTACATAAAAATATTTTATTAGATTCTCAAAATAGGCTTTAATACTTTCAAAATTATGTGATACAGAATCTATATTAGTCAGAAATTTAATCTATTTTCTAATCAGAATACCAGAATGTATAGGATGATTGTGATAATATCACAATGACCATCATGTTAGAGATATCCACATATATTTGCTGCTGGCCACTTTAACATGGCACCCTGTGACCCAATATACAACCCTCATACGTAAATTCAAATTCAGTTATACCTGAAATACTGTTTGGCATAGTTTTCAAGTGTGTACTGGCCACTTGTACGATTAGTTTGAGAGCATATAGTCCCCCTTCTTTCTTCAGTTGAACAAGCAGTAAGCCCTGTTGCACAAAGAATTCAGACTAGATTTAACAACTTGAACAAATCAAAATGAACACTTTTCAACTTCAAACAGATCATGCAATTTTTCACATGTGTTGTAAATTCAATTTCTAATAAATTCAATAAATTTAATTTGAACGTTTTCTATACAAACTCTATAATTGGCTAAATGTTCCTTCTATTTTAATCAAAGGCCAATGAAAATGCAGGATTTCTTCTTGAAAATTTGAATTGACCAATCAAATTCATTGCAAAATCCCATGCAAGATGATCTTATCAATATCTATTACATGTACTTGTATGCGCATAATTAATTTAATTATGTTCAAATGGAACGCTAGCACCATACTTACATGTACATGTAGGTTAAGTTCTACAGAGATATTATATAAGTACCAGAAAGTCTGCTGATGGCTCAACGGTCGTTGTTAGAATATAGACACCATGTTTTGGCAGTGTTCCCTGCTGTCCTGTTCTCTTACACATCCCCGAGACATCTGACATGTCTGATGCCTGATTAAAATCTTCCCATGGTTTATCCAGGATGATCAGGTCTCCACGCATCACACTCTGAGTGGGCACCCCTGAATAGAGACAAGAGAGAAATACGTCTCTGAAACAATTATTTAACATGTCGCACAATATTCACTCGCTAATGAGAGTTGAGAACAAAAGAACAGCTATTTTATCTGCTGACTATGACCCGCACAACTGGGGTACAACATTTCTATCCAAAACATGGTCTGGCACCAGTTTTTCTTATTAATTTGATTTTTGTACATTTCTGATATTTCTAAAACTTTATCATCTCAGGCCAACAAATAGAACCCGTATAGAAAGAAATCGCCATCACATGATATGTCCGACTTTTGGAAACTGGCATATATCGAAAGTGAAAGAGCTATTATTTTGTCATCAGTTTGATAAGCGTGTCGGTAATTGCAACAAAACTTTTATGTCACTGGATTAT